>MCJB01017641.1:51365-84109 GCA_002018475.1 Nicotiana obtusifolia | reverse complement strand
GGGGGGGGGGGGAGAAACCGAACCCTACGTGGGTTGCCTACGTATCCGTCTGTAGGAAGTCAGGTTGAACGTAGTTCTGTTACATGAAAAAACCTAACTCTATTTATCTTCAAACATAGTACCTCTTGATTGTGTCTAAGTTGATAGGTTTCGTGTTGTCTCTTCCATCCATTTCTGCCAAGATTAGAGCTCCACTCGACAGTGCTTGGCGAACCACCTAAGGCCTTGCCAGTTTGATGCAAACTTTCCTTTGGCTTCTTCTTGATGGGGAAAAATTTTCTTCAGAACCAAGTGCCTTGGTATGAATTGGCAAGGCTTCAATTTTTTGTTAAATGTGCTGGCCATCCTGTTCTAATATAATTGACCATGACATATTGCATCCATTCTTTTCTCATCAATGTGCATGAGTTGTTCCTACATGACCCGTATCCACTCAACGTCGTCCAATTTTTCCTCTTGAATGACTCTTAAGGATGATATCTCAACCTCTACGGGTATCACCGTTTCAGTGCCATACACCAACATGTACGGCGTTGCCTCAGTGCATGTTCTCATGGTGGTCCGATAACCCAGTAAAGCGAAAGGTAGCTTTACGTGCCATTGTCTGTGATTGTCCACTACCTTTCGCAGAATCTTCTTGATATTCTTGTTGGCAGCCTTGACTGCCCCATTCATTTTTGGTCTGTAGGCTGTGGAATTGAGGTTAGCCGCATTGTCAATGATGATAGACTCCGATATCCCAAATCTGCAGACGATATTATTTCGGACAAAATCTACACTACATTCTTCGTGACGGCCTTGTAAGTTGATGCCTCGACCCATTTGGTGAAATAGTTGATAGCTACCAAAATGAAACGATGTCCGTTTGATGCTGCGGGCTCTATAGGTCCAATTACATCCATGCCCCAAGCGGAAAACTGTCAAGGTGAACCCATTACGTTTAGTTCATTTGGCGGGATCTGGATGAAATCCCCGTGAATCTGGTAGTGGTGACACTTCTGCACGTAGCGGATGCTATAACTTTCCATAGTCATCCAAAAATATCCAACTCTCAAAATCTTCTTGGCTAATGTGAACCCGTTCATATGGGGTCTGCATGTCCTTGTATGTATTTCCTTCAATAGTATGGTTGCTTTAGTAGCTTCTACACATCTTATCAAAACTAAGTCTGGGGTTCTCCTGTACAGGACTTCCCTATTGAGAAAAAAGTGGTTTTCCAGCCTCATAAGGGCTCACTTTCGACCATTAGTAGCATTCGCCGGGTATTCTTTGGTCGCAAGGAATTTCTTAAGTTGTGACACCATTGTCTACCATCAGGTTCTTCTTCTACATGGAAGCAATAGGCATGTTGATCCCTGATCTCTACCTCATAGGGTCGATGTAGTTCTTGTTTCGATGTTGAATAGTAGACGATATGGTTGCAAGGGCGTCGGCGAACTCGTTCTGAATCCTGGGGATGTGCTTGAACTCAATCTTTGTGAACTTCTTGCATAGCTCCTTCACGCAGTGCAGGTGCGTCAAAATCTTGACATTCTTGGTGGACCATTCTACTTGGACTTGGTGTATCAGCAAATCGAAATCTCCTATAGCCATAAGTTCTTTGATGTTCATGTCGACTGCCATTCTGATCCCAAGGATGAACGCTTCGTATTCAGCCATATTATTGGTACAAGGAAATCTTATCTTTGCTGATGTTGGATAGTGTTGTCCAGGTTCTGAAATCAGGACGACCCCAATTTTGACTCCTTTGAAATTTGTTGCTCCATTGAAAAATATTCTTTACCCAGGGTATGATTCTGCAATATCTTCTCCGGCAAATAATATTTCTTCGTCGGGGAAATACGTGGTAAGCGGTTCATAATCTCCATCCACTGGATTCTCGGCGAGGTAGTCGGCTAAAGCTTGTCCTTTGATAGCCTTCTGAGTTATGTTAGTTAGCCTTCTGGTAGGCATTGGCTTGTGAAAAATGTACTAGAGCGGGTCGAACCGAGATATCAGATGCATGGTGTATGCTGAAATGGTAATACCTTAGCTTTTGAGCAATCCAAGTCAGAGCACAACACATGCGTTCTATTAGGGTATACTTGGCCTCGCACGGCGTGATCTTTTTGCTTAAGTAGTAGATGGCTTTCTCCTTTCTCCTAGTTTCATCATGCTGCCGCGGAGGCATTGTCCAGGACTGACAAATAGAACAACAATGATTTCCCTAGTTTAGGGGGAACCACCACTGGCAGGTTTGAAAGAACTCTTTGATTCTGTCAAAGGCTTTCTGGCACTCCTCCATCCATTTTGTGGCGGCATCATTTTTCAACAGCTTGAAAATGGTTTCACAGATTGCCTTTTAGACTGGCTTTAAAGTGACTGATGTAGTTCAATCTGCCCAAGAAACTCATGACATCTTTCTTGCTCTTTGGTGGCGATAATACCTTGATGGTCTTGATTTTTGATGGGTCCAATTCTATCCCATTCCTGCTTCCAATGAAGCCCAATAGTGTTCTAGTGGGAACTCCAAACGCGCACTTTACTAGGTTTAACTTTAAATTGTACCTTCGCAAGCATTCGAAAAATATCCTCAAGTCATCCAAGTGCTCCAAGCTCCTTCGAGACTTTATGATGACATCATCCACATACACTTCTATCTCCTTATGAATCATGTCGTGAAAGAGGATCATCATGGCCCTCATGTAGGTGGCGCCTGCATTCTTGAGACTGAACGGCGTAATTCTATAACAGTAAACTCCCCAAGGTGTGGTGAAAGTTGTCTTCTCTGCATCTTCCTTGTGCATTAAGATTTGATGGTATCTAGTGAAACAATCCACGAACTACTGTAGTGTATGCTTTTTTGCAGTTGTCGATAAGGATGTGGATGTTTGGCAGAGGGAAATTGTCCTTTGGACTAGCTTTGTTGAGACCTCGGTAGTCCACACATATTCTGATCTTTCCGTCCTTCATGGGTACTAGGACGATGTTTGCCAACCAACTTGGATAGTTGGTGACCCTTACCGCATTTGCTTCTATTTGTTTGGTCACTTCTTCCTTTATTCCCAGACTTAAATCAGGTTTGCACTTTCTGGGTTTCTGCTTGACCGACGTCTGGTAGGATCGGTGGGTAGTCGATGTGAGACAATGTCGGTGCTTAATCCTGGCATGTCATCATAGGACCATGCGAACACATCGACGTACTGTTGAAGGAGCTCCATCATTTTTTCCTTCTGCTCAGCTTCTAGGTGAATGTTGATTCTGGTTTCTTTTACATCTTCTTCACTTCCAAGATTGACCACTTCTATTTCTTCAAGGTTGGGCTTTTTTTGACTTTCCAACTACTCGATCTCCTGCGGGAGGATGTCGAGCATCATGCTCTCATCATACTCATCTTAATTCGGGTCGTTGCGCTCAACAGTTTCGTTACATGTCATAATCGTGGAACGCATTTTTTTATCGGTTTGATTACTAAAAAGAAAAACTAATTATAAATAAAGTGGTAACATAAAGTTGCAATACTTAGGAAAATGATTCTTTTATTTCATCAAAAGGGGAATGTTTTAAGCGTTCACAGGAGGCAAATGAGAAAAAGGTACAGACACGGTACATGCCTCAATTGACCATGCTCTTTTCAAAAGAAAGATTTTACAGTTCCATACTACCAAGACTCCCGGCAAACCAAAGATGAACTGGCAGTCCAATTCGGTAGCTGTTCCCCAGGTTCGGCATCCCTGATAGTCGGTGTCTTGATGTTAGTTCCTTCACAACATTCTTCAATCATATTCACGAACAACTTTCACATCCCATTGATGATGTCCTGTTCGAGTACTGAACTCTTTCCCGGACTTGCAACATGTTCTGGCACAAAAACCTTTTTCTAAAGCTAACAGTGTGAGTTTTACCTTCCAGGGGCTAATATCCTATGTCAGCCCTTCCTTTCTGCCCATTATCTTCAGTTGGTTATGTGATTCCATCTGACTTGGCTCCCAACTCTATTCCTGGCATGTATCCATATTTCATCGTCTCCCTCATATCTATCTTGGATCTATACGGAGACTGCATGCTCGAGTAGTCTTCATGATTTTCACAGCTTGGAAGGCAATTCTGTCCAGCCCTTCAATGAATGGAACAACATACTCCAAATAGGCGGAATGACCCTAATCGCCATGAACCACGACCTCCTGGAATCCCCACTCAAATTTTACGCATTGGTGCAAAGTGGATGGCGCGACCCCTGCCATGTGTATCCAGGGCCTGCCCAATAGCAACTTGTAAGCAGAAGAGATGTCAATTACTTGAAACAGCACTAGAAAATCGATCGGCCCGATTTGCAAAGCTAGATAAATTTCTTCGATGACATCTTTTTACGAACCATCAAAGGCTCTCACCCTCATATGGCTTTCTTTTATTCCCTCAAATGAATTCCCAAATCCCGTAAGGTGGAGAGAGGAAAAATGTTGACTAATGATCTGCGATCGACCAACAGTCAGGACACTATTTGACCCCGCACTTGACTGTGATGTGAAGAGCCTTGTTCTGACTTGCGCCTTCGGCAGGAAGTCGTCTCTTCTGAAAGTGATCATGTTTGCTTTGACCATTTTCTGAATTGTCGCGGCCAATGCCTCACTAGTGGTGTTACTTGGTACACTTACCCCACTTAGTACATTTAACAGAGCAACCTTATGACTGTCGGAGCTCATTAATAGATCCATGATAGATATTTGTGCTGGAGTTTTCTTCAGCTGCTCTTCCACAGAATATTCTTTGCTTGATATTCTTTTCCAAAACTTAGCGGTTTCTGGGTCTATTACGTTCCTCCTTGGAATTTTTTCTCTCCCTGGATTTCCTCGATTTACATCTTCAGAGGTGTAGCATTTCCCAGACCTAGTCATAACATAGGCTGCAGCAGAGTATGTTATTTTGGCCTTTCCATTTTGCTGGTATGTCCATTGGACGGTTTTGTACTCTCGACCCTCTTCGTCTCTTATAGCATCGGCAGGTTGCTGCAGATAAGTCTGGACCATCACTATCAGCCTCAACTATACTGTAATGATTAAAGCCTTTTGGGAGGGATCCTTGTGGCTTCTGCATTTCCTGTAGTGACAATTGTTCCTTTCAAGTCATATTCTTCGTCTAATGTGGTCTTGTTAGCTCCCTGGTTTCGATGATTTGGTAGTAGGTTGCGATTCACATTGGGTGGTGCCGGAGTGCATTGAATGGTTCCGCTCTTGATCAGGGTTTCAATTTTATTTTTCAACTTGAAATAATATTCAGTATTGTGCCCATGTACATTGGAATGGTACACGCATCTTTTTGTGGCATCAAAATTCTTGGAGGGATGTTCTAGAATCCTTCCCTCGATTGGGTGTATTTATCATGTTCTTCTCAATCTTTCAAACAACTGGGCCAGAGGCTCAGCAATCAGGGAATAAGTTCTAGGGCCCCACTCTTTAAAGTTCAGACGAGGGCGTGGTGCATAAGCAGGTCGGTTATGATTAGTAGTGGTTTGGACATGAGCATATGGTCGTTGTGGATTTGGTTGTTGTTGGCTCGAGGAGGGTTATATTGTGTTTGAGGGTGGTAATATGGCTAGGTATTATGGACTGGAGCGTAAATGGGTGGGGGTGAGTGGTTGTTTAGGGAATAAGAGGTACTTCCGTTATGTAGGTTGGGTTGCTAGTAAGGGACGACTGCTGAGACCTCCTCTTTCCGCTACCGATTGACCTTGATTGGATGGCCTTGCTAGCCGCTTGCAATGCTTCCATGGATTGCACTTCATTGGATTTTATGCCCTCTTCTAAGAAATCTACCATCTTGACCAGCTCAAGGAACATCGGTCCCATCATTCCCATCATTTTTTCAAAGTATATTCTCTCATGGGATCTTGATGAAATACTTGGTTAGTTCACTGTCATCCAACAGAGGTTGCGCCGTGGCAGCCTCCGACCTCCACTATGATGCATATTCTTGGAATGACTCAGATGGTTTTTTCTGCAGGTTCACTAGTGCGAACCGATTAGGAGTGATCTCTATATTGAATCGAAAACAATTTATGAAGTCCTCCGCCATATCTTGCCAAGTTCTCCAATTTTGCGGATCTTGTCGAGTATACCAGGTGAGTTCTTCTTCCGTCAAACTTCTTATAAATAACTTCATTCTTAGCTTCTCGTTCCTCCCCACTCTGACTAACTTGTCACAATATGCCCTCAAATGTGCGTGAGGGTCCCCCATCCCACCAAAGATATCAAACTTTGGGGGTTTGGACCCTGCTGGCATATCCACATCTAGATGATACAGAGATCCTCGTTGTCCAAACTTTCACTTCCCCGAGCAACTTGGGGACTCTTCATTTGCCTTTTCAACATTTGCAACTACTCAGATACCGACTCTTCTTCCTTACGCCTGGCTTCTCTCTCCATCTCGGTGTATTGGTCAACAGGTCATCGATCGCAGCCGGTGCCTGGGAAACGACTGCACATGATAACACGTCAGTTATATGCTGAAAGACAGTAATAAAAGAAGTCAAATAGGGAAGCACTTACGTCTCGTGTTCCACTTCTCGGGGAACGGCATATTATCGGCAGGGATCAGGTCAGAAGTTTTAATTCAGACGTATCGGCTCATCCAGCCCCGATCCCTATCTTCGTCAATGCTCGAGAACGGAGCCTTACTGGCCCGGCGAGCTAGTTTAATCAGCCCCCCTCGGAACATTCGGGGACTGTATAATCGAAGCAAATGGTCGAGGGTAAAAGGGTGTCCCCCCTCGACCTTATCTATGAAAAAACGAAAAAGATAAACTATACGCCACACAGAAGGGTGGACTTGAGCTAAAGTGACCTGGTATCTCCTACAAAACTCGACAATCAAAGGGTCTATGGGTCCTAATGTGAACGGGTAAGTATGTACATAAGGCACCCCGACCATGACAGGTGCTGTAATGGTGGGTTCAAAAATGGCATATATAGGGGGAACGTACCTGCTCATGGGTGGCAGCATGTGCCACAGGTATGTGCTGGTTAGTGGTGAAAGTGACCCCATCACGAGGAGAGGTAGTTATATTTGTGGTAATAGACTGGTTTTGTGATGTCTGAGTGTATTGTGGTACGTAAGGAGTGTGGATAGAGGGATTTGGTGGGTTAGCGAGGTTTACTGGAGGTATGACTTGAGTGGTGCGAGTTGAATTTGGGGTGTTGTTTGTTTGGCGTGAAGTGGAATGAAAGTGGTCGGGAAGTGAATCCAAAGAAGAAAATCTAGGTGTTTGAGGAATTGTTGTCATGGCCAGGTGCGCCAGTTCTCTGATATGTTGTACCTCCTCCCTTAAGGATACTATTTACTGGGCCATCCTGGCAACATGTTCATCATCCCTAGTATTATATTTTTCCCCCAATCGCCCCGGGTTGTCGGCTAGGACCAAAGCATGTTCAGTTGGGTCTTCTGCGGCGGACATCTTTCCTTTTGACCTTAGATTGTATGGTGGCCATACACAAACCAACAACAAACACACGAAGTGCATGACCATAATCATAGAGGAACAGATAGCATAGTATACCACAACCCGGAAGATTATAACCAAGGCGCAATCAACCATTCAATACCTCGAGAACCCTATCGCTCGAATTTCGCCATAAGGCCTAAATAGAATGCATCATGTGTGCAAATAACCAGCAGATCACAACCTATCGTAGCATAGAAGAGTAGCACATGGAACATATCGAAACACGAACAAGCTTAGTTCCAACCGAATGGCACATCCTTCAACAATAGCAGTGTTGAGTCAACAAATCCAACTTGGTGTAGAATATACGTCCTCACTAGGCCTACCAATGGGCCTAAAAATCAACTCCAAAAATCCTTAAATAGATAAATAACCCTCCAAAAGTCTACAATAACCTAACCATGACACATACTACTAGCCATCCAACTTTTGCCATACCTTTACAGTCCGCAACCAAGGAACAATGTGCCTCTGAGAACTCCCAGTCTCCAAATCCCTAGAATACCAAAATCACCATATTCGATCCCAACTCGACCACTCAAGTGACTAACACCCCCTCATACACAGTCTTCTCACGAGAAATGTTTCTATAATTCTTCCGTGCCACATACCAAAATCTGAACATCAGCAGTTGATCAACCAGGCGAGTATCACAATACCAATGAAGCATCTGTATGCCAAAACACAGTGCGCCTTCTAAAATGCGCACCCTTCTCAGGTAATACCAAGCAGTAATAGCATTCATCTAAACATCTGAGACCGTCCATGTTGTCTAAAGTTCATGACCTTCCCTCCAAAACTGAACGACAACCTTGTACATGCAAACCTCAATCCCATACTACGCACCACATATATCATGCCACCATATGAAAACACAAGAACTCAATTATCAACTCTGATTAACAAGCGGGATACATACCTCATCAGCCATAAGCTTTCCACTTGATCCCATCCAAGAGAAAATTATAACACGCAACACATTCCTCATACTGGTAGAAAATACCCATCATACGTCGTGGTAGAAATCATAGAACTCTTCGAAAATCATTAGCACAAGACCAAGCCATCATAATCGGATCTCATACCTCAACCAAGTCACGCAGGTCGTGAAACTCAAGAGTATTGCCACAAAACACCTGCATAGCCTTACCACATCATAAGAGCCAAAAGATCCGATCATACTTATTATCGTCCCGATCCAACCCACTACCATGCTGTCCTACTTCTCTGAGTTCCTTCCAAAATGCTTTTAAGTTAACACTTCTCTCTGCCAGAATACCACAAGAGATCCTAGTATGAAACCACGTCGTCCTAAAGCCCATAAGCCACTGTATTCCTTAAGCACTCAAAATACCGCATCCGAGATACTCACTCTAAGTGACCTTATGTGAATATAAAGTCGTTTCTTTAACCTCTCAAATGCTAAAATATAGAATCAATAATGATACAAAAATATCGCAAGTCTTGGCACCATTTAGAGCTAATCTAAGATCTTATCCATATAATAATCCAGGGAAATTCTCAAATTTCACATATAAATCTTGAACTCATTAGAACCATTCTCGAGAGTCATCCACCCTATTCTAATCTCAACTTCACCGCACAAATAAGCTGAACGATCTGTGCTCCATCATCTCACCCACACTCAAAGAAGTAACCTCATCTTAACACAATCGAGTAAATCCTTACTCCATGCACACTACATCATTCATGAATGACCAACTCAAACCATTCCATGATTTCCATATACCCATAAAGTGTAATATATCCTGTATCCAGAAATTTCCTTACCCAAGTCATCCTTGATCTCAACCTCTGCAAGTCGTCATTGATCTACAAACATACCTCAGACCGAAACCAATACAACACATAACTATGTAATCTGATCGTCGATAGCAGGCTCCCCCACTTGGCTCAAATCCATAAAGTACAACATCCCATACCCTACAATACCTCTACTCCATTACTACCAAAATCCCGCAATGTAATTCAATTAAATCCTTCCTAAACTTATGTAGCACAAATCATAAAATACCTCAAATCATCCGCTACCCCCATATTTATCCTCGGGACAGTCAAGCCAACTTCCCCAAGCGATCCAAACGCAAATTGCAACACATATAACCCTCTGGTAGAAAGAACACTCCACAAAACATTATGAGAATCACACAAATGGAGATTATCCCACAGGTGATAACCCACTTGCTTAGCCTTAACGGGCATCTCTCTACGCACTACCATGGTTACCACCACTATGCAATTGCTAAATCTTCCCGAGTCTAAGCTCGTTAACAAGACATAAAAACCTACTTTTTTCCAAAAATGAACAACCTAGTAGATCCCTCAAACACTTATAACTCAAAACTATACAACACATCAAAACAGAAATCAAGCTCCCATTAGTCACCTTCACATCCCAAGCAACATACCGTAGTCATAACATACTCATCATATTGCCATTACACCACTCACTGAGCCCTCAATTCCGCTCCTAAGGACACAACCAGACATATAAGTCTGAAAGCACATGCTCACACAATTGGAACCACCGAGCCCAAGCTACGGTCAAAACCTGGCCTCAAGTCCTCCAAACTGGCCCATTACCAAAACATAGCAAACACATCTCGTATCTCATCCACGGAATCCACAATTCGTCGACACACAACCAATACCGAGCGCTGACATAATGTATGAGTAAGTGGAAGTAATTCAAAGAGATACATTTCAAGATGAATCAATGCCGCACGATAAGGAATGAAAGAGGGGAAGTTTATCCTAGATGCCCTGTAGCCTCTCGAACATAGGTATGGACGTCATCATACTGATCCGCAAGACTCTACTTGATATTTACTCATGACTCATAGAACCTAAGAACCTAGAGTTATGATACCAACTTGTCACAACCCAAATCCAACTAGTCATGATGATACCTAACCCAACCCGCCAGATAAGCCAATTAACAATTACACAATCCAAATGAGATTAATGAGAAATAAATGATGAAATTACTGAACACTTATACAACAACACAAGGACTGGTAGTAAAAGTCATAAGCTACTAAGACTTAGATTTACAAACAGAAATGAAAATGATACAACATCTGTTCGAAATGTACATAAATAGAATCTCAAATCTATAACTACCAAGAGCTAGTGGTAGCAAAACTGGAACGCGGGTACATCTTCAATGCCAGCTCCCGCCATTCACAACAACATCAGCTCTAAGATCTGCACGCAGGGTGCAGAAGTGTTATGAGTACAACCGACCCCATGTACTCAATAAGTATCCTAACTAATCCCGGCTAAGTAATAGAAGCAAGAATCATAAATGGTACTCGTTATCACCTGTACAATTCATAATTTCAACCCTGGTGCTCATAATTCCTTATTTTAAAGTGTTCTGCTCAGTCAACAATCCAGCATATAAGGAAGATATGGAAGTAAATCAGGTAAACAATCAAGGAAATTGCAAGTAAACATGAAATGCAATAACCAAATACCAACCCGTTGCGGCGTGCAACCCGATCCAAATAATATTAACCGCCTCTCCTAGAGCTCACATCAACTAGAAACTCGCCGACTTCTCACAATTCACGTGTACATTATCAAGAGAGAAACTTGAGAAGGTGACCCTGGGGGGATGGATCCTTATCCACATGCAAGCACAGCCAATTCAACGTGCTACCATCCCGGCATGCTCACATGCTCAATACTATAATCCGCCCGGCATGGTCACAGGCTCAATATAACGGATCAGCCCCGTGTGGTCACAAGCTATATCATAATCCGCCAAGCGTGGTCACAGAATAATAACACAATCCTCCTAACGTGGTCACAGGAACAACAACATAATCCGGCCACCGTGGTCATAGGCATAACAATACAATCCGCCCGGCGTGGTCACTAGCATAACAATACAATCCGCTCGCCGTGGACCCGTGGTCACAGGCATAACAACACAATGGCATGTTCACAGTCATCCAGTCCAAATCACATCATATAGAAGCAAATATACAAGAACACATGTATATGATCAATGAATATCTGATTCGTGCTCCTGGACTAGTATAATAACATGTTAAAGTGTAGGCATGTGCAAAGTATGCTATCATAGCTCAAATCGGCAATTTCATCATAGTAACAATTACTAAGTTCACTCAGGGAATTAGCCTTTTTATAACCTCAAACATGGCTCAAATTGTTCACAACAATGTTACAAATATGAGAAACATTATAGCTTAAAGTATAACAGTCAATTCTAGGCATATCATAGTCTAAGCACTACCCCGATACTCGCACATGGGCTCAAACCCAACACATATGCACACCCATAGCACGTAGCTATCACAAATAATTCATGCAACTAGTGCCTCAACCAAGTTTAGATAAGATACATAGCTCAAACAAACCAAAATGGACACCGAGCAAGCTAAACGACACTCTAGAAATGCCATCCCGCGTGTATCAACCTCCGAAAGGCTTAAAGCAGCCAAAAGTAACTCAAAAACATCAAATAATACCATAGGAGACAAATCCAATCGATAAAGGTCGAATATTTAATCAAAAACCTAAAGTCAACCAAAAAGTCAAACCTGGGCCCGCACCTCGAAACTCAACAAAACTTACAATTCGAATACGAGTACAACCATACTAATTTCTCTCCAATCCGACTCCGAATCGATGTTAAAAACTCAAAATTTTATTTTAGGAAAGCTTAGACAAAAAACCCCTATTTTTCTCTAAAATTCACAATCCAAATGCCAAATACTTACCCATATCCATGTGGTGAAAATCCTCTCCAAAATCACCCAAAAACAAGCTCTAAATTGCAAAGTATGATAAAATGAACCAACCCTCGAATATAAATACAATCTGCCCAGCAGATTTTGCATCTACGAAATATTGGCCTCTTTTGTGGCGTCACTTTTGCGACCAAAGTGTGCTTTTGTAGAAAATCACTTAAATTCGACCTCTCGCACTTGCGGGAATACCCGCTTCTATGAAATCACAAGTGCAAGCCTCTAACCGCTCCTGCGCAAATTCTCGCTCATGTGCCCCAACTCACCGCTTTTGCGCTTCCGCAGATTCGGCCTAGCTACACGCACCTGCGACTTCTCGACAATAAGCCACATTCGCTTCTACGAATCCGCATCTGTGCCTTTGCAAATGTGATGAAAACTCTGCATTTGTGGAGTCCTGCCCCCAGCTCCAAGTTGCACTTCTGTGGTTCTGTACCTGCGCCCAAGGCTCCGCAAGTATGGTTACACTAGGTCCCTGCCCAAACCAATATTCAAAACGATCCGAACCACATCCAAAACTCACCCGAGCCTCTTAGGACCCCATCCGAATATACCAGCAAGTCTCAAAACATAACACGGACCTACTCGAGGACTCAAATCACACAAAACAATGTCGGAACCACGAATTACAACTCAAATCAAACTTAATGAAGTTTCGAACTTTCAACTTCCAAAACTCGTGCTGAATCATACCAAATCAACTCAGAATGATTTCAAATTTTGTACACAAGTTCCAAATTACATAGCAAACCTATCCCAACTCTCAGAACAAAAATCTAAATCCGATAATATCAAAGTCAACTCTCGCTCAAACTTATGAATATTCCAAACCTTCAATTTTTCAACTTTCGCCAGATAGAGCCGAAACCTTCTAGAAATATTCAAATGTAAATCCGGACATACACCCAAGTCCAAAATTATTATCTGAACCTAACGGAACCATTAAATCTCCAACCCAAGGTCAAATACGCAAAAGTCAAGTTGGTTAACTTTTCCAACTTAAAGCTTCCTAGTTGAGAATCATTCTTCTGAATCAATCCCGAATCACCTGAAAACCAAAATCGAAGATTCACACAAGTTGTAATACATCATATGAAGCTACTCAAGATTTCAAACAGCTGAATGAAGTACAAATGCTTAAATCGACCGATTGGATCGTTATACCCTATGGTATTGGTGAAAAATATTTGGAGCATCCACTTTTCTTGTGACCTTCAGAGCAAGTCACATGGAAGATCCTATCCTCTTAACTTGGTGAGAAAGATACTTGGAGTATTCCTTCCTAATTTTAGCAAAACATACAATGCTTCTTCCACCCAACTTTGGTGAAGAAGTAGGCAGAGTGTATGGAGTAAATAGACAATAGCTCCAATTGGAGCATGATGATTTTTAATACAATAAGAACTATCTTCATCAACAGACTATCGAGTTGGGATAAAATACGGAGGAATAAAGTAATCTTAGAAGACAATTAGCAACAACCTTTGCCTTTCGACTCTTTGTATAGGATAGTGTCTAACTAATGAGTTTTATGACATGCAGTTTAAGCTCGTGCCATCATAAATTGTAATTTAGGCTGGTGGGTTGAGGAGCATCATAACTTGCAGTATAGGCTCATGCGTTGAGGAGCATAATTACTTGAGTTTATGCTCATGCGTTTAGGAGCATCATAACTTTTAGTTTAGGGTCGTGTACTAGGGAGCATAGTGACATGCATAGACTCTTCGATTTTTTTTTGGATGAAAACTTCCCACCATCCTCGCCTTCTTTTCTTTTTCTTCTTCACCGTAAGGATCAAAGGCAGATAGCCCTTGGTCTCCACTTGTGGCCATACTTAGTTTCATATCATGAGCATGAGTTGCTAGTTCTTCAAATATTTTAGGCTTTATGCCTTGTAAGATGTTGCAAAGACCCTAATGCATGCCTTGATTGTACATTTCGACGCTAGAAGTTTCACTAATAAAATTTTTGGAGTTAAGGCTTAAGCTCCTCCAGTGATTGATGAAGTCAATAACTGGCTCATCCTTCTTTTGGCGGGCATTTGTAAGTTCAATTATACTCACGATGCACCTTATGCTATAGAAAAAATTGAGAAACTCTTGCTCTAACTGCTTCCAACTATTAACAGAACCAAACTCAACGTCTGTGTACCAGTCAAAAGCATTCCCTTTAAGGCAACGAGCAAATTGTTGAACGAGATAATCACCATATGTTCAAGCATTTTTGCATGTTTCTATGAAGTGTGCCACACGTTGCTTCGAATTTCCTTTACCGTCAAACTGCTGAGACCTTGGGGGTTGATAACCAGCATGCATCTTCAAGAGATTAATCTTTACGGTGAGTGATTTTGCATATGTAAGAGAGGATTTGACATAAACCTTGTACTTATCCTTGATAGTCCCCATGATGAACTGCTTTAGTTGATCAATTAGAATAATCCCCTCAGAAGAGACTGGAGTTTCCTTAAAAGATACCATTTGTGATGTGCAAAATTAATTCTCGCTTGTGTTTCTAGACGCTTCCCAGGTGCAGGGTTGGAATCTCCTTCCATTATGTTATCCGCCCTATCTGTCAGCTTATCAATTTGGGATTTTTGGTCCTGCATATATTTGGTCAAAGCCTTCAATCGCTTTCATCAAGTTTTCTAGTTGTTCCTCTATGGACGAAACGTTGTTCATCATCGCATGTATCACCATTGTGGATGATAGACAATAACATGATTTTTTCGAACATGATCTTTGGACATGTTATGCGGAGTAGATCAATTGCTAAGAGATCATCATCGGCTTGCATAAAGGGTTTTTTGGACTCAGATAAATTAAGTTGGATAAGAACCTTTTTGATCCTTTTGGCAACATCATTCTTTTTCGGTCGCTCTTGCGGAGGATCTCGCGCCTTTTGAGGATGATGTGCCAAAGACAACAGAAGATTTGGACTACGCTTGAGATGTTCATTATCCTAGCAATTTTCTTGGTTCCTTATGATAGGTCCTACGCTTTCCTTAGTAACACCCTAAGATATTTTCCATAGCAGTAGAATATTTAGATTTGGAGGCCTTTGTGATAGAAGCTTTGATTTGACCTTCCTGAAAGCCATCTTAGTGTTTGTAACGATCCGACCGGCCGTTTTGAGTATTTACACTTCGCTCGGTAGTTTACGGGCATGATTAGCTTCGTATAATGTATTATGACTTATGTGAACCGTCGGTTTTGGTTTACAGGTTATTCAAAATCGATTTGGAAAAATAAATTTCATTGTTGAAGCTTTAAATTGGAAGAGTTGACCAAGTTTGACTTTTTGCGAATTTGATCCCAGAATATGCTCGGATTTGAAGTTAAATGTTTCTAGAAGTTTCCGGCACAAATTGGCAAAAATTGAAAATTTGAAGGTTTGGTAAGTTCATAAGTTTGACCAGAAGTTGACTTTGAGGATATCAAATTCGGATTGTATTTCAGGAATTGGAATAGCTTCGTTATGTTATTCGGGACTTGTGTGCAAAAATTTGGGTTCATTCCGGGTTAATTTGATATGTTTCGGCGCGGGCTTTGAAAATTGAAAGTTCAAAGCTCATAGATTTTGGTTTGAGGTGCGATTCATCGTTTTGATGTTGTTATGTGTGATTTGAGGCCTCGAGTAGGTCCGTGTTATGTTATGGAACTATTGATATATTTGGAAGGGGTCCCGAGTGGCTCAGATAAGTTACGGGCATTTTCGGATCATTTCCTTCCATTTTCACCTTGCTGGTGTGTTCTAGTTTCTGGTGCATGGATTGTACTTCGCGATCACGGATTAGTAGATACGATCACGTAAGAGAAGATAGAGCTGGGTTGTTTCTTGATCACATATCTTGGTGTTGAAGACTATACGCGTTCGCATATAGGATGTCACATTCGCGTAGGGTTGAGCTGAGAGCAGGAGTTGGACGTTTCTTCAATGCGTTCGCGCAACACTGGACACATTCGCGATGTTGGGTCGCCTGTGTGCTTCGTGTTCGCATGAGGCTAGTTTGTTCTTCGCATTAGCAGAGCCTTGTTCGCAATCGTATAGTGCATTTTGGAGGCAGTGTATTTTTGTTCATCGCGAACGCGATGGACTTCCTACTTTCACATAAAAGGAATGCCTGGGCAGATTATAAAGTACTCTATTTCGGGAGTTTTGGCCATTTTTACATTTTTGGAGCTATGGAGCTCAGATTGAGGCGATTCTTGAAGCAATTTTCACCATGTAGATTGGGATAAGTGTTCTCTACTCATTTTTGATTTTATATCATGAATATATCTTCATTTTCGGCATTTGATTGAGGGTTCTAAAAGAGAAATTGGGGGTTTTTGCCTAAAGTTTCATAATGTAAATTTTTGAGTTTTGAACATCAAATCGATGTCGGATTTGAGTGATTGAAGTATGATTGGCCCAGGTTGGACTTTTGGGATGATTTACGGGCATTAATTAAAGATTCGACTTTTTTCGATTGGTTTGTTTTCCTTTGGCATTATTTGATGTACTTGAGTCGCTTTTGGCTAATTTTGAGCCGTACGGAGGTCGGTATGCGCGTGATGGCATTTTTGGAGTGTTGCTTGGCTTGCTCGGTATTAGAATTGGCTTGTTCAAGGAAAGTAACACTTCTAAACTTGGTGCTGAGGGTATGAAACCCCGAATTACGTGCTATGTGTTTGGTGTTGAGGTGACGGACGTGTGGGTGTACCCCGTGTGAATTGTGACTCCGTTATTCCTGTGGTACTATGTAGCTACCTTATCAAATCTATAACCATGAAATTTTTGCATACTAGAGATATTGAGTTGTGATCCATGATAGAAACCATGTATGGGCTTCATGCTTATTCTGTTAGGGGCCACCGAGGTCATATTGCTGTTGAATTACTTGTTTAAATTGCAATTTCACACTCGGTCATGTTCATTCATTTCTTATATTATCTCAGTCTCAATTGCTATCTATTGACATATCATATCATTATTTTGGGCAAGTTTCATGGCATTGTGAGCCCGAGAAACTGGAGAGATTGATGACTGAGTGAGGCCGAGGACCTGAGTGTGAGCGATATTATGGGATCGGGCTGCACACCGCAGCATGTTATATTGATTATATTATGAGATTGGGCTACACGCCACAGCAGTTTATATTGATTTGTGCCATGATTGGCTTGATATAGTGCTTGGGTTGAAGGAGCCCTTCCGGAGTCTGCACACACCCCTAGTAAGCGCTGTTGATTTATATTGAGGGATGGATCTTTCCTACACATGGATCTTGTCTGAAGCATTTATATTTGGGGATGAATCTTCCCTGGGCTGGATTGGCCTTATACAGTACTGAGCGACTGACTGGCAGTTGCTATGTATATATTCGGGATGGATCTTCCCTGGGCTGGATTGGCCATATACAATACTGAGTGACTAAGCATGTCGAGTGATTGAGCATGATTAGTGAAAAGTGTGAGACAGAGAGATTGAGTACTCCAAGAGTGTGAGTACATGTGTTCATCTCTGAGAAGCATTGCATTGACATGCACATATGACATACAGGCATAGAGATGCATTTTTCCTCATGTTGTATGGTATCACATCATTCGTGACTTCTCACACATATTGACATATGGGCATAGTGATATATGTTACACTGGCTATCTGGAAAGAAAACTGGAACATCTTATTTATTGTTGAAAGGATTTTTGGGAAAAATTACCGTTTTCAAACATACTAATATTTTCGATGATTTCAATAAAGGATTTGGATTTTTACCGATATACTTGAAAAGCGGAACTATTCCTTTTGGGAAACCATGAATAAGCTCATCATTGCATCTCCGAATTACTTCTTTTATTACTTGTTTCACGTTGTTATGAACTGTTGTTGGCTATTTGTGTTGAACCCGACCTTTGTTTCAGCTCGTCACTACTTTCAACCTAAGGTTAGGCTTGTTACTTATTGAGTACGTGGAGTCTGTTATACTCGTACTACACTTCTGCACCTTGCATGCAGATGTTGGCTACTGACGTTGCTGAGATCGACGGGAGCTAGATTTGAAGATGTACCTATGTTCCGGTCGTAGCTGCCTCTTGTTAATGGTAGCCTTAGATTCATAACAATCTGCTTATGCACATTTTGAACAGATGATGTATTTATTTCATACCAGCTTTGTAAACTCTAATCTTAGAAGCTCATGATTTGTACTACCAGTCCTTGGGGAATGCATTACTTTTAGATATTTTCTTTTATTTAATTATCTTATTAATTTCATTAGAATTGGTCAGTCGTTAATTGTCTTACCTAGCGGGTTGGGTTAGGTTCCATCAAGACTAGTTGGATTTTTGGGTGTGACAAGTTGGTATTAGAGCTTTAGGTTCATAGGTTCTACAAGTCATGAGCAAGTGTCTAGTAAAGTCTTACGGATTGGTATATGACGTCCATACCTATCTTCGAGAGGCTACAGGACATTTAGGATATACTTTCCATATTTCTTTCCTTATCGTGCGTTATTGATTCAGCTTGAAGCGTAACTCTTGAAATTCCTTCCACACGTTCATATGAACATGTGAGCGCTTGGTATCAACTGTACATCGACGGCTTGCGATTCCATGGATGAGGTGCGAGATGTGATTTCTGTGTGCTGATGATGGGCCAATATGGAGGACTTGAGGCTGAGTATTGACGGTAGCTTGAGCACGGGGATTTAGGTTGTGTGAGCATGTGCTTTTGGACTTATACGTCCGGTACTGTCCCTATGAGTGGAATTCATGACTAGATGAGTGGCTGGATGGCTACGTGATGAGTATGATGTGACTGCGAGATGTGTTCATATGGTTTGAACGTGATGAGAAGAGTTTTCTTGAGATGTAGAAAGGACTATTAGGTGTTTGATTTTGTCTTGATTTGACGTATAGTCTCGAGTTATGAATTCATTGGAGGGTCTCTCAAGTTGTTTAACTGTGGAACGAATTAGGTTCTCATGCCTTGTTGGTGAGTTCAGACTCAGGAAGATTAAGTGATCGCGTAGTAGTTGTGGCTGTGAAAGGGTATAAGAGGTGTCAGTTTGAGGCTAAGCAAGTGGGTTATCTCCTGCGGGGTGTCCTGAGGTTGCGTGATCCCTATGTTGTTTTTGTAGAGAGTTCTCCTTTACCAGTGAATTATATGTGTAGCAATTTGAGTTTGGACCGCTTGTGGAAATTGGCTTGACTATTATAAGGGTGAATGCAAGAATTGCAGATAATTTGAAGTATTAGATGGTTTTTGTTACATGAGCTTATGAAAGATTTAGTTAAACCTCACTGCGGTACTATGGCAGTAATGAGGTATGGTTATTATAAGTTATCAGATGTTTTATTCCATGGGTTTGAGCTAAGTGGGGGAGTCTGCTATCGACAAGTTGATTGCACGGTTATATGTTGTAATGGTTTTGGTTTGAGGTATACTGGTGAATCAATTATGGCTTGCAGAGGTTGAGATTAAGGATGACTCGAGTAAAGGAATTTCTGGGTATGGGTTGTATTACATGTTATGGGTATATGAGAATCATGGAATAATTTGAATTGTTATTCGTGAAAGATGTAGTGCGCATGGAGTATGAATTTACTGGTTGTTTAAAGTGTGGATTACTTCTTTAGGCGCTATTCTGCCAATGGGGCACAGGTCGTTCGACCATTTGATAGGTGCAATTGAGATTCGGGCAGAGTGGATGACTCTCGAGAAGGTTCTAATGGATTCAAGACTTATATGTGGCATTGAGAATTTTGCGGATTGGTATATAGCTAGAGTCCGAGATTTACATTGGATGGTGTCGAGACTCGTTGTATTTCTATATCACTATGGATTTTACACTTCAGTATCAAGAAGGTGGAGGAAACAATTCTAAGTTCATATAAGGTCTCTTCAGAGTGGGTGTCTCGGTTGTGGTGCTTTGGGGTGCTTAAGAGAGAATTCAGTAGCTTATAGGCTTTAGGGCGGTGTGATTTTATTCTAGGATCTCGTGGGGTAAGTTTTGGTTAAGGATCATGGTGTTCTGGCAAGGAGAAGTCACCTTGAGGGTAATTCAGAAGGAACTCGGAGAAATAGGACAGTTTGGTAGTAGGTTGGATCAGCACGGCAATGGATATGATCGGTTCTTTGGGAACTTATGATGTGGTGAGTCTCTACAGTTGTTTTGTGGAAATAATCTTGGTTTGGCGACCTGCTTGGCTTGGAGGAGTTAGAGAGATTCACTTCTGATGAATTAGTTATGTGCAAATGGGTTTCAAAGTGTTCTCAATGGTTTTTACCACGGTTAGAGGTGTATATTTCCTTCCGGAGTGGGGAACATATTGTGTATTGTGATTTTCTCTTGGATGAGATCAAATAGAAGGTTCCTAGCTAATTGAGAATGTAGTTTGCTTGTGACTCAGAGCTGATTATGAGATTCTTGTGCTTTTCTTATGATGACATGATAGATGTGGCATGTTGTGTGGGATTGAGATTTGCATGTGCAAGCTCACGGTTCAGTTTTTAAGGGAAGGTCATGAATTCTTAAATAGTATGGACGATTTCAGATGTTTAGGTGAATGCTATTACTACTTAGTATTGCCTGAGAAGGGTATGCATTTCAGAAGGCGCATTGTGTTTTGACTTATGGATGCTTTATTGGTATTGCGGTGCTCGCCTGGGTGAGCGACTGCTGATATTCAGATTTTGCTATGTGGCACGGAAGAATTATAGAGGTATTCCTCATGGGATGATGGTGTATGAGAGATGTGTTGGACATTCGGGCTGTGGAGTTGAGATCAGATAAGGTGATTTGTGTGTTTATGGATTTGGAGACTTGGAGTTATCATAAACAAATTGTTTCGTGGTTGTGGACTGTGAAACTGTGGCTAGAGCTAGCCAAATGATAGTAAGCATTAAGATTCAGTCATTGTGGACCTTCGGATAGTTATTTATCTATTTATGGATGACCAGAGTTTATTCGGGGCCCATTGGTAGGCTAACAAGGATGTGTATGCTACACCGGGTTGGATTAGTTGACTCTGCATTGCATTGTTGAGGGATGTGCCATTCGGTTGGTGTTGAGCTTATTCATGTTCTGATATATTCTGTGAGTTACTCTTCTATGTTACGAGGGTTTGTGATTTGTTGGTTATATGCACACATGGTGCGGTTGTATTCGGGCTTTATAGCGGAATTTGAGCGAGACGGGCATTTCGGTAATGCATGATTGATTGTGCATTTGTTATGTTCTTTCGGGTTTGTTGTGTCATTTCTTCTCCATGATTATGTTCATGCGCCTGGGTATTTGATGTCAAATTGCACGTGATTGTTGATTTTGGGCATGGTGGCTCGAGGTATTTCATACGTAACCAGCATTTGGTTGGGGTCACGCATTGCAACAGAGTTATGTGAGATATAATTCCTTGTGTCAGGTTCGTGTGTCTTGGTTCTACCATGTATGATGGGTTCGTAGCATTGCGGTTGTGGTGGTACTAGTTGAACTTGCGGGATGGTTTTCTCGAGTGAGTAATTTTCCATGATGGAGTACATTTGGATTATTGCTTATTGGTGCGCGGATTGCATGGATTATGGCTTTAGGTTGTATTGGTGTGGCAAGTCATTAGAGTGGTTGTGTTTGATGAGATGAGGTCATTGGGCCTAGAATGGATACTATCGGATTTGATTAAGGAAGAATGATATCGGAAGTCGGCTTAGAAATTGGCTATAGATCTTGTTGAAGGAGGGAGAGTTCCATGACTTGTTGTTCTGATAAGTGGTTATGAGTTTCTACATATTTCTTTCATCATCGGCAGTGTACAAAGTTTTTAGAACGAGGTTTTGTTTGATATGAAGTTTATTACCAGTACCGAGTTATTTTAAGCATCTACAATGATTAGAAGTTTTTGCTATGAGTATGTGAGTTATGTAGTATATCATGTGATTGTGTCTGGGGTTACAGTTATGGCTTGATGTAGCTGTTTAGACTTATACAGTGTATAGACATAAGATTTGGGTCTTATAGGAAATTTCGAATGTTGAAAATTGGATTCTAAGGTCTATGGGCTAAGATTGAATTAATGATCTTCATTAGGTTGTGTCGTCGGGCCTATATGGAGTAGGGTGACGTGGGATCACCCCGTGTATATGCATGGTAATGTTACACGGTGATCTGACAGCTTAAGAACAACTCTTGGCATGTTCGAGGATGAACGTATGTTTAAGTGGGGGAGGATGTAACGGCCCGATCGGTCGTTTTGATCATTTGCACTTCGCTCGGTATTTTACGGTCATGATTAGCTCTGTATAATGTATTATGACTTATATGAATCATCAGTTTTGATTTTCGGGTTAGTCGAAATCGATTTGGAAGAATGAATTTCATTGTTGAAGCTTTAAATTGCCCCCAGGACGGAGTTTTGATGGTTCCGATAGGTCCGGATGGTGATTTTGGACTCGGGCATATGCCCGAATTTGCAGTTGGATGTTTCTAGAAGGTTCCGACACAAATTGGCGAAAACTAAAAATTTGAAGGTTTGAAAAGTTCATAAGTTTGACCAGAAGATAACTTTGAGGATATCGGATTCGGATTGTGGTTCCGGGAATTGGAATAGCTTCGTTATATTATTCCGGACTTGTGTGCAAAAATTTAGGTTCATTCCGGGTTGATTTGATATGTTTCGGCGCAAGTTTTAGAAATTGAAAGTTCAAAGTTCATAGATTTTGGTTTGAGGTGCGATTCGTCGTTTTGATGTCACTATGTGTGATTTGAGTTCTCGAGTAGGTCCATATTATCTTATGGGACTTGTTGGTATATTTGGACGGGGTCCCGAGTAGCTCAGATAAGTTACGGGCGTGTTTCAGATCATTTCCTTCCATTTTTGCCTTGCTGGTGTGTTCTGGTTTCTGGTGCATGGATTGTTCTTTGCGATCACGGATTAGTAGATGCGATCGCGTAAAGAGAAAGTGGAGCTAGGCTGTTTCTTATTCGCAGTCGCGATTGGCCAGATACGATCGCATAGCTTGGTGTTGAAGAATGTACGCGTTCGCATAGAGGATGTCGTGTTCGCATAGGGTTGAGCTGAGAGCAGGAGTTGGACTTTTCTTCAACGCGTTCGCGCAACACTGGATGCATTCGAGATGATGGGTCGCCTGTGTGCTTCGTGTTCGCATGAATACATTTGCAATCGCGTAGTGTATTGTTGGGAGGCTGCTAGTTTGTTCTTCGCGTTAGTGGAGCCTTCTTCGCGATTGCATAGTGTATTTTGGAGGCAGTGTTTTTTTTTTCATCGCGAACGTGATGGACTTCCCGCTTTCGCCTAAGAGGAATGCCTGAGTAGATTATAAAGTACTCTATTCGGGGGTTTTGGCCATTTTTACATTTTTGGAGCTATGGAGCTCGGATTGAGGCGATTCTTGAAGCAATTTTCACCATGTGGATTGAGATAAGTGTTCTCTACTCATTTTTGATTTTATATCATGAATCTATCTTTTTTTGGGCTTTTTATTGAGGGTTACGAAAGAGAAATTGGAGGTTTTTGCCTAAAGTTTCATAATGTAAATTTTTGACTTTTGACCATCGAATCGATGTCGGATTTGAGTGAAACTACTATGATTGGACTCGTAATTGAATGGGTTGTCATATTTTATGAGTTTTGTCGAGTTTTGAGGTGCGGGTCCGGGTTGGACTTTTGGGATGATTTTCGGGCTTTGATTAAGATTCGACCTTTTTTGATTGGGTTTGTTTCCTTTGGCATTATTTGATGTATTTGAGTCGCTTTTGGCTAGTTTTGAGCCGTACGGAGGTCAGTAAGCATGTGATGGCATTTTTGGAGCGTCTCTTGGCTTGCTCAGTATTGGAATTGGCTTGTTCGAGGTAAGTAGCACTTCTAAACTTGGTGCTCAGGGTATGAAACCCCGAATTACGTGCTATGTGTTTGGTGTTGAGGTGACGCACATGCTAGGTGACGGACGTGTGGGCGTGCACCGTGTGAATTGTGACTCCGTTATTCCTGTGGTACTGTGTAGCTATCTTATCTTATCTGTAACCATGAAATCTTTACGTATTAGAGCTATTGAGCTGTGATCTATGATAGAAACCATGTCTAGGCTTCATGCTTATTCTGTTAGGGCCCACCGAGGTCATATTGCTATTGAATTACTTGTTTAAATTACAATTTCATACTCGGTCATGTTCATTCATTTCATATCATATCTCAGTTTCTGTTGCTATCTATTGACATATCATATCATCATTTTGGGCTAGTTTCATGGCATTGTGAGCCCGAGAGACTGGAGAGATTGATGATTGAGTGAGGCCGAGGGCTTGAGTGTGAGTGATATTATGGGATCGGGCTGCACGCCACAGCATGTTATATTGATTATATTATGGGATCCGATTGCACGCCGCAGTAGGTAATATTGATTTGTGCCATGATTAGCTTGATATAGCGCTTGGGCTGAAGGAGACCCTCCGGAGTCTGCACACACCCCCAATGAGCGCGGTTGATTTATATTGAGGGATGACTCTTCCCTGGACATGGATCTTGTCCGAAGCATTTATTTTGGGGATGGATCTTTTCGGGGCTAGATTGGCCTTATACAGTACTGAGTGACTGACTGGCAGTTGCTATGTATATATTCAAGATGGATCTTTCCTGGGCTGGATTGGCCATATATGGTACTGAGTGACTGAGCATGTTGAGTGATTGAGCATGATGAGTGAAAAGTGTGAGACAGAGAGATTGAGTACTCCGAGAGTGTGAGTACATAAGTTCATCTCTGAGATGCATTGCATTGACATGCACATATAACATACAGGCATAAAGATGCATTTTTTCTCATGTTGTAGGGTATCACGTCATTCGTTACTTCTCACACATATTGACATATGGGCATAGTGATATATGTTACATTGGCTATCTGGAAAGAAAAATAAAACATCTTATTTATCGTTGAAAGGA
Source organism: Nicotiana obtusifolia (assembly GCA_002018475.1). Lineage (NCBI taxonomy): Eukaryota > Viridiplantae > Streptophyta > Magnoliopsida > Solanales > Solanaceae > Nicotiana > Nicotiana obtusifolia. Next base: position 58,904 of record MCJB01017641.1, on the reverse strand, counting down.
TTTTGGAAAAAATTATTGTTTTCAATCATACTCATATTTTCGACGATTTCAATAAAGGATTTGGGTTTTTACTAATATACTTGAAAAATGGAACTCTTTTTTTCTGGAAACCATGAATAAGCTCATCATTTCATCTCAGAATTACTTCTTTTATTTCTTGCTTTACGTTGTTATGAACTGTTGTTGGATATTGGTGTTGGACCCGACCTTTGTTCCAGCTCGTCACTACTTTCAACCTAAGTTTAGGTTTGTTACTTATTGAGTACATGGGGCCGGTTGTACTCATACTACACTTCTGCACCTTGCATGTAGATGTTGGCTGCTGATGTTGCTGAGATCGACGGGAGCTGGATTTTAAGATGTACATGCATTCCTGTTGTAGCTGCCTCTTATTCATGGTAGTCTTAGTTCATAACAATCTATTTATGCACATTTCGAACAGATGATGTTATTTATTTCATACCAACTTTGTAAACTCTAATCTTAGAAACTCATGATTTGTACTGCCAGTCCTTGGAGAATGTATTAGTTTTAGATATTTTCTTTTATTTAATTGTCTTATTAATTTTATTGGAATTGGTCTGTTGTTAATTGGCTTACCTAGCGGGTTGGGTTACGTGTCATCACGACTAGTTGGATTATTGGATCGTGACATTGTTCTTGGATTTTACTGCTGGAGAGAAGAGATGAAAGGCATAGATAGTCCTTCCGGGCGTGCCAAAATTTTCATCTACTAAAATTTTATTCCTGAAAATAATAATCAAGACCAGAAATATAGTGACAAAATAAAAATATTTGTATTTTTATAATTTGTGTAGGTTACAATATTTGAACAATATTAAGTTAAAAGATGTAATTCTCTAATTCTTCTCTAAGAGCCTCACTTGTATGAATTGCTGCACTACTTGTTGGGATTGACCACAAATGTAGAGCCAAAATTTGATCACAAATTCGGAGGGTGAAAACTTGCTGCTCACCACTTAAAAACAAAGACTTTATGGTATGCGGAATACTTACACCATTAGAGGGCACCGCTTCTTGATTTATGAAAGATTTGTCCTTTTCTTCTAATCTTCTTATGATGCCTTTTGGATTTATGGAGACCCATATTTATAGTTTTAGGGGAAGGGGCGATGAACACATACTCATCTCCTTCAAATTGATTGGTTCACATGAGTCCTTAAAGCTATCAACAAAGTTCTTTGATAAGATTGCATGTGAATGGTTGAACCAAGTTATTTGGACAGTTGGCGATATAGTTCTTTTATTGACTTGGTATGCTACATCACTCATACACATAGCATGATATTATTGGTCATCAATTTATCTTGATGTATCACGTCATTTGACACGTGGCATGAACCTTGGGCTAATGAAGCAGGCTCATCATTTAAAGACCAATTAAATAGACTAGCCAATGAATTTGAGTTTAATTTAAATCTATGTTTTGGACTAAAATAATTTAATCTTGATTTAGATTTGATATTTTTTAAATTTTTATAATTTATCCAAATTAAATATGGACTTTAATTTCCTAAAATTCATTTCTACAACCCCTGTGATGGACCTAACTAAGATTTAAGAAACAACTGTTGCGAAACAAGTGTTGTGTTTTTTCCTTTTTTTCTTAATAGCTCGATATATATAGATCGTAATTCATCATGCACCAATTAAACTAATAACTGTTTTGCTCTATCTTTTTCCTTTTTAGCTGATATATGCAGATTGTATTTGGAAGTTGATTTTTTAAACTTTTTCCTTTTTTTTTTTTTTGGGTTTGCAAAAGCATTAAAAAAAAATCAAAAGGACAGTTTATCATGTGAGAGTAAGAAAATTAAGAATTCACCTAAATGGTGATGGGGTCCATCTCATTCAAAAGTCAAAGTAATAGGCATGTGCCTAAGGAAAATTTCTTTGGTTTGGTAGTCAACTTTGTTGAATTTGTTTGGTTTGATAGTCGGCTTTGTTGAATTTCTTTGGTTTGGTAGCCAATTTTGTTGAATTGTCAATGTTCAAGAAAAGGAAGGAAAAGTGTTTGCAAATTGCCAAATATAGTAGGCTTTAGAGAGTGAGACTTCGGCTACGAAAGGAGAGCTTCAGTTGTCATTTCTACACACCAACAAAGAGAGAAAGAAAGAGTGAGGTTTTACAGACAAGGTATAAGAAAAATAGTCTGTGAAAAAAATAGAGAGTGAGCGATATTGTAGTGAGGTGGAAATATCAAAAGAGGGTTATTTCTTTTGAGTGTTGTAGTGGTCTTTCGAGTATTTTACTCGGATCTACAAAGTATAGAATTTCTTGTTATAGTAATATCAGTTGCTCGTCTCGGGGCCGTGGTTTTTTTCCTTATTCAAAAGGATTTTTCACGTAAAACTCTTGGCATCGTTGTCACTCTTTTATTCTTGTTAATTACCGTATCTCGGTGCTGCGTTATTATTCCGCTTTTATTATTGTGAATATTATTTCTGTAGGGGGTTCATTCCCACCAATTGGTATCAGAGCGCAAGTTCTGCTCATTCACAGAAATATTCACTGTCGGTAGTACTATACTCGCTGAAAAACAAAAATATCCGGAGTAAAGTACGAGGTAGTAAAATTCAACGAAGATAGCGGTTTCTCAACATGGCAAAGAAGGATGTGGGATCTGCTCATCCAATAAGGATTACACAAGGTACTAGATGTTGATGCCAAAAAGTCTGATACTATGAAAGCTGAGGATTAGGCTGACTTAGATGAAAGGGCTGCTAGTGCAATTAGGTTGCACCTATCAGATGATGTGGTAAATAACATCATTGATGAAGACACCGCACGTGGCATTTGGACAAGGTTGGAAAGTCTATACATGTCTAAAACGCTGACAAATTAATTGTACCTGAAGAAGCAGCTATACGCCCTACACATGGGTGAAGGTATGATTTTTTGTCACATTTAAATGTGTTTAACGGACTAATCACACTGCTCGCCAATCTCAAAGTGAAAATCGAGGAAGAAGATGAAGCCATCTTGTTGTTGAACTCGTTGCCATCTTTGTATGATAATCTGGCGACAACCATCCTGTACGGTAAGAATACCATTGAGTTGAAATATGTCACATCAGCTCTTCTACTCAATGAGAAGATGAGAAAGAAGTCAGAAAATCAAGGATAGACTCTCATCACAGAAGGTAGAGGCAGGAGTTATTAAAGGAGTTCGAGCAACTATGGTAGATCCAGAGCTCGTCGGAAGTCTAAGAACCTATCCAAATCAAGAGCTAGAAATTGCTACAATTGTGATCAACCAGGTCACTTCAAAAGAGATTTCCCAAATCCAAGGAAGGGCAAAGGTGAAACTAGTGGCCAGAAGAATGACGACAACACAGCTGCCATGGTGCAAAACAATGATAATGTTGTCCTCTTTATAAACGAGGAAGAGGAATACATGCACTTATCAGGTCCAGAGTCAGAATGAGTGGTTGATACAACAGCATCTTACCATGCCACACCGGTAAGAGATCTTTTCTGCAGATATATAGCAAATGATTTCGGCAATATGAGAATGGACAACACAAGTTACTCAAAGATTACGAGCATTGTGACATTTGTATCAACACAAATGTCGGATGCACATTGGTTCTAAAAGACGTGCGACATGTACCTGATTTGCAGATGAACTTGATCTCGGGAATTGCATTAGGCTGAGATGGATACGAGAACTATTTTGCAAATCAAAAGTGGAGACTCACCAAGGGATCATTGATGATTGCAAAGGGAGTTGCTCGTGGCACGTTGTACAGGACAAATGCAGAAATATGTCAAGGTGAATTGAACGCAGCACAAGATAAGATTTCTGCATATTTGTGGCGCAAAAGGATAGGTCATATGAGCGAGAAGGGATTGTAGATTCTTGCTAGGAAATCACTCATTTCTTATGCCAAAGATACAACGGTAAAACCTTGTGACTACTGTTCATTTGGTAAGCAGCATAGAGTCTCATTTCAGATATTATCTAAAAGAAAATTGAATATACTTGATTTGGTATATTATGATGTTTGTGGTCCAATGGAAATTGAATCGATGGGCGATAACAAATATTTTGTTACTTTTATTGATGATTCTTCACGAAAATTATGGGTTTATATTTTGAAAATCAACGATCAGGTGTTTCAAGTTCTCCAAAAGTTCCATGCTTTGGTGGAAAGGCAGACAGGCCAAAAGCTAAAGCGTCTCCGAAGTGACAATGGAGGTGTGTACACTTCAAGGGAATTTGAAGAATACTATTCGAGCCATGGGATAAGACATGAAAAGACAGTTCCTGGAACCCCAAAATACAATAGCGTAGCCCAAAGGATGAACCATACCATTGTGGAGAAGGTGAGAAGCATGCTCAGAATGGCTAAACTGCCTAAATCATTCTGGGATGAAGCAGTTCAGACAGCTTTTTATCTGATCAATAGGAGTTCATCAGTTCCGTTGACCTTTGACATCCCAGAGAGAGTTTGGACCAACAAGGAGGTGTCCTACTCGCATATGAAGGTGTTCGGTTGTAGAGCTTTTGCACATGTACCAAAGAAGTAGAGAACAAAGCTGGATAATAAATATGGTCCCTGCATATTCATCGGATATGGAGATGAAGAGTTCGGATACCGATTGTGGGATCCTGTAAAAAAAAAAGGTCATCAGAAGCAGAGACGTAGTCTTCCGAGAAAGTGAAGTTGGAACTGCTGATGGTATGCTAGAGAAGGCCAAGAATGGTATAATTCCTAACCTTGTTACCATTCCTTCTACTTCTAAAAATCCCACAAGTGCAGAAAGTAGGACTGACGAGGTTGTCGAGCAGGGGAGCAACATGATGAGGTTATTGATCAGAAGGAGTATGTCGTCTATTATGCAGTCAAAGTGCAATAGACTTTAGCAAGAACTCCATGTACCATGCAAGGACTAAACACATTGACGTGAGATATCATTGGATTAGAGAAATGATAGAGAATGAATCTCTAAAAGTCTTGAAGATTTCTACATGTAAGAATCCCGCAGATATGCTGACCAAGGTGGTACCAACAGACAAGTTCGAGCTATGCAAAGAACATGTCGGCATGCACTCAAACTAGAAGACAATGCTACTTCCTCTAGATGAATGAGACTGGAAGGGATGATTGATGGGGTCCATCTTATTCAAAAGCCAAAGTAATAGGCATGTGCCTAAGAAAACTTTCTTTGGTTTGGTAGCCAACTTTGTTGAATTTCTTTGGTTTGGTAGGCAACCTTGTTGAATTGTCAACATTGAAGAAAAAGAAGGAAAAGTGTGTGCAAATTGTCAAATATAGTAGGCTTTAAAGAGTGAGGCTTCGGCTATAAAAGGAGAGCTTCAGCTCTCATTTCTATACAGCAACAAAGAGAGAAAGAAAGAGTGAGGTTTCACATATAAGGTATAAGAAAATAGCCTATGAGAAAAATAGAGAGTGAGCGATATCGTAGTGAAGTGGGAATATCAAAAGAGGGTTATTTCTTTTGAGTGTTGTAGTGATCTTTGGAGTATTTTATTCGGATATACAAAGTGTAAAATTCCTTACTATAGTGATATCAGTTGCTCGTCTCAGAGCCGTAATTTTTTTTCCCTTATTCAAAAGGGTTTTCCACGTAAAAATCTTGGCGTCATTGTCACTCTTTTATTCTTGTTAATTACCGTATCTCGGTAGTACGTTATTATTTCGTTTTTATTACTGTGAATATTATTTCTGTAGGGGGTTTATTCCTAACAAATGGACGAACACATAATTAAAAACTCACCTATACTCGAATATGCAAGATGATTCTGGGATTTACTCACTTATCCTTGAATATGCAAGATAATTATGACAATAATTCCCACAATCCATAAATTAAACCTCAATATAGATTTGCATTTTCAACATCCAAAACCTCGTCAGACTTGATTATATATAAGGCTAACACGCTCGGTGCCCCAAATTGTTATAGTCCCATTCCATTCATTTCCAATATTTTTCGAAACCTAAATTAAAGCCATGGCGGATCCCAGTTCTCTCTTAATATTTTCATGTCTTCTATTGTTTTCCATTTCTTGTTCGCATGGAAAAACTCTAAACCCTATAGATTCATGTTGGAGACCAGATCCGAATTGGTCTAGCAATCGCCAAGCTTTAGCCGATTGTGCTAAAGGGAGGTGGTGCCTTGGGAGGAAAAGGCAAAGCGATTTACATTCGAAAATGATACTGACGATGACCTCGTAAATCCTAAACCAGGCACCCTCCGATATGGTGTAATTCAAACCGAACCACTTTGGATTATTTTCGAAAAAGATATGCTCATAAATTTAAGAAACGAGCTTATAATTAATAGTTTTAAAACCATAGATGGAAGAGGTGCGAAAGTTGAAATAGGTTTAGGACCTTGTATTATGATGTTATAAAGAATGTGATTATTCATGGAGTAAAGATAGATATTTGCTTGAGAGCTCCAGAAGGAACTGTTGGAAATTTGGAATTAGTATACTGATGGAAATGCCATCATTATAAGTAATTCTTCAAATGTTTGGATTGACCACTGTTTTCTCGGTCGTGCTACTGAAGGTCTCCTCGATATTATTTATACTTCTTATGATATCACAGTCTCAAACAATATCTTTTTCAAACATAATTCGGTAATTTTTGTGCCTTTCTCTCTCTTTATTCTTTTAATTTTATTTTAATTTTTTCCGTATTACACAAGGGGATATATAGGAGATGAAAAAATCATTTACGCCTGTTAAATGTACATCATGTCATTCTTCCCTAAATAACAATGCAATTTCAGGTGATGACGCTGGGGAACATTGACGGATTTTATCAGGACAAAATCATGAATGTCACAATCGCATTCAATCATTTTGGTCCTTATCTTAATGATAGAATACCAAGGTAATATTCTATTCCTCCAAATTAAGTTTTTGTCATTCACATGATTTCTAGTAAAGGGAAGATCCTATTTCCAAAAGTGAGTTTATTCTAAAGCGAAATTTCCTCGAGAGAGAAGACTCTCACTCCTACGAAATTATACTATTTTGTCAATTTCTTTCCTTTTCGATCTGATCTTTTCTTAACATTTTTGCTTAATGTTTGTATGTATGATGCAGGATTCGATATGGATATGTTCATATTGCCAACAATTATTATGAACCCTGGGGACTTCATGCCATTAGTGGAAGCTCCGAACCAACTATTTTTAGTGAAGGGAATTACTTCACTGCTACCAACAACGTGACGTTGAAAGAGCTGAGTTTGTTTTGGGGTAAATTGAATGTCTAAGGTTTAAATTCCATCGTATTTTCTCTGTTACATACTCTCTTTATAACTACGTTTAAGTGGAGTATCACTATACTTGATGATATTTACCTACATATAGCCCGTGGTGCAGCTATTATGGTGAAGGGTGGTCAGTTAAACTTCCTTCATCTGAAAAACAATTATATTGTATATGCAAAAAATTTCATTGAGTGTAAAGATCAAAAATTACCTATATATATAGATCAACTGTATATATATATATATGTAATTTTTGATCTTTA
>MCJB01017641.1:40058-50929 GCA_002018475.1 Nicotiana obtusifolia | reverse complement strand
TATATATATATATATATATATATATATATATATATATATATATATATATATATATATTGGATTAGTTGTCCTAATTCATCTAATTTTACAGCTTGGAGAATTTATTGATTTTCCTTATTGCTTAAGTGGGTATCCCACCATCCCTTAAGTTGGCCTGTAAAGCCAGCGACTAAGACATGGGTAGTACTCTGGTCGGAACAGTTGTGGGAGGTTTTGTAAGCAGTTGCTACCATGGTCATCTGTTGTAATTTGGCAAGAATATTATATTCAGAACATCCATAGATATTCCACTCATAGATATTATATATTATATAACTTTTGAAGTTACGACGTTATATAATCGTGACAGGTAAAACATAGGGAATATGCTTTGCCAACGGTGTGGTCTCAGTGGAATTGGAAGTCATCCAAAGACAAATTCTTCAATGGAGCTTTCTTCAATGCATCAGGAACAGGAAATTCAACTCCAAATTATACTGTGTATGCAAAAATTTTCATTGAGTGTAAAGATCAAAAATTACTTCTACATATACATATACATATATATATATATATATATATATATATATGTATATATATATATATATATATATATATATATATATATATGTATGTATGTATGTATTGTTACAACCCGTAATTTCGTATGTTAGATTACGCCGTAAGATAGTCTGCGTATAAGGGCCTAAGAACCGGAAAAGATCCAAAAAGTCAAGAAAAGAGCAAAGGGCATCGGAAAGCTGGGTATGCTACTGCAAAACCCACACGCGGGCCGCATATCTAGCACTGAAATCGCAGACCAAGACAGACTTCTGGACAAAAACCAGTGCCAGAAACGCGGTCATAAGTGCGATCACATAATGAAAATGCGGACCGCAAAACAGACCTCATGGGTCGCAAAATGAGACAGATTTCTGGGCTGAGATTCGCGTCCAAAATGCGAACCGCATGTTGATTTTGCGACGTAAATGCGATCGCAGAATTGGCAGGCGTCAGACACGTGTACCACTTACTTGCCAAATTAAAGGACAAGTATATAAGTTCCAAAGTCGTCCAAGAGGGTTATTTCATCCTTACCTCGGACCTCCCTAACGGAGATAGAACCCCTACGACCCCTTTCCCAAAATTCCACCCAAACCCAATTCGAATTCCCTCTTTCAAGTTCTAATTGAGGAGAAAGCTAGAGATTGAAGAACTAAGGAAAGGCCCTAACTGATTTTCTCTCTCTTTCAAGCCCTAGTTGGGAGTGAGACCTAGAAATTGAAGAACCAAAGAAGAGGGCTGAGTCATCCAACATGCAAGGTAAGCTACTGCTCTTTTCATACATTCTTTCTCCTGGGAATTCATGGTATTTCATTTCATGCATGTAAGAACTCATGGGATGGTGATTGGAAGCCATGGGTTCAAGTTATCTAGTGGTAATGGACTGGGTTGTGGTTGTTTTTGGTTACTGTTGGGCTGCATGTTTTACCACTATTTTGTGGAGTGTTGGAGGAAGAAGGGTGTGGAGAAACACCATATAAGTTTAGGATTGTGTTTGATAATAACTATAACGATTGGAGGATAACGATAGAATCGTTTCTTTTATTGTAGACTAAGGAGTTGTGATAGTTGCGTAGCGTGAAATTGGTGCAGTATATACTAGGTATGTGAGACCGTCCCTTTCTTTCTTTTACACGACTCTAATTGTATGCAACGCAATGAACGAGCCCCCAAAGATACTCTATTCGTAGAAACTAGGAGTGCTTATATTGTTTCCCCCTCTTATGGGAGGATTGATGTGATGTTATTTCTTCGACCTTACATCACCATAAAAGTATGATTCATACGAATCCAGCATGCATTATCTATTTTACCTTACCGCGCCGCGCTATAGTCGGCCGGGCAGGCACCTATTGTGCAACTATACATATGTATATGTTTTACTCTACTTAGTCGCGCTATAGACGACAGTTATTTTACTTTACCACGCCGCGCTATAGTCGGTCGGGCATGCACCTATTGTGCAATCACTGATCAGTTGGGTATGATGATGATGAGGCCCGCATAGGCGTGTATATATATATATATATATATATATGTATATGCATATGCACATCAGGCATTTCATGATTAGTCGCCCTCAGAGGTATTCAGATGGTACAGGTTGTATGTTTCTTATCCCGACGCATATTATTGTTCTTATTTTATGTTTTCCTGTCTTACATACTCAGTACTTTATCCGTACTGACGTCCTTCTATTTGTGGACGCTGCATGTCGTGCTGCAGGTCCGAATACACACATAGATGAAGCTCCCCCACCACAGTAGGCTGCTCAATTCAGCGGATATTGGAAAGATTCATCCTTCAGACTTGCCGTGGTCTTGGTATGCATTTTGTTATAGGCATTATGGGCATGTCGGGCCCTGTTCCGACACAGGTTGCATCATGTACGTTCCAATAGAGGCTCATAGACAAGGGGTGGGTTCATGTATAGTTGGATTGCCTTATCGGCAAATGTATTTTGTTTTATAGTTTTTGCATCGAAGCCTTAAGGGCCACGTTGTATATACGTATGTTCATGTTATTGTATGGTATTTCAGTTGATTATGATCATGTTTTGCTATTAATACGGGCATCATAAGCCTTATAGACAATATGGAAAGTTAGAGGAAAGATATGCCGGCACTCGTCGAGTAGGGTCCGAGTGCCAGTCGCGGCCCTCCGGCTTGGGTCGTGGCCAAACTTCGTATCAGAGCAGGTCGTGTCCTAGGGATTGTCTATGAGCCGTGTCTAGTAGAGTCTTGATTATGGGTGTGTAGCCCGCCACATTTATAATCAGGAGGCTGCCTGACATTTAGGGTTGTTACTTTCTCCCTAAATCTAGATCGTGCGCAGAGCTGGGTCATAAGTGTTTGTCCCTAACATTCACCTCGTTTACCTACAGCGATGCCTTCGACTAGGAAGCAAACAACTAGTGGACGGCTTGGTACAGATGCGGGCCCGGGTACCAGTCAGGTGCCCCAAGCTAGAGAAGGCCAAAGTGAGCCTCAGAGTGAGATGCCGTCTCGGACCTCATCTACTCCGCCTTCCCCAGAGAACATTAGAAGTCACCCAGCATCTCTAGTTCCTCTATTTGGTACTACAGACCAGGATTTGCGGACTGCGGTGCAGTTGTTGATGAGCTTGGTAGCTTCTCAGACTCAGAGGCAGAATACCGATGCTGTTGATAGACCGGTTAGTGCCAGAGTTCGCGATTTTATTAATCTCGATCCCCCAGTGTTTACAGGGTCAGACCCCAAGGAGGACCCGCAGACTTTTATTGATCAGATTCATCGCACACTGCGGGTTATGCATGCCAGTGATACGGAGGCAGTAGAGTTGGCCTCTTATCGGTTACGGGAGTTAGCAGTTCTCTGGTATTACAGTTGGGAAAGATCCAGGGGTTCGAATGCTTCCCCACCTGTGTGGAAGGAATTTTCTGAGGCGTTTCTTCGTCACTATTTGCCAGTTGAGGTACGATGAGCCAGAGCTGATAAATTCTTGAATCTTAGACAAGGCATCATGAGTGTGCGAGAGTATAGTATGCAGTTTGATTCCTTAGCAAGGTATGCTCCCCATATGGTGGCCGAAATGAGTGATAGGGTTCATTTGTTCGTGAACGGATTGGGACCATATCTGATAAATGAGTGCACGATAGCATCCTTGATAGAGGGCATGGATATTTCTCGTATTCAGGCTTATGCCCAGACATTAGAGGATCGTAAGCGCCAGCAAAGAGTAGACAGGGAGCAGGATAGGGGCAAGCATAAGAGGACGAGATTTGCAGGGTATTCTGGTGACTACAGAGGTAGTGTCAGGCCCCAGTCTTCGAGGAGTTCGGCACCCCCTGTAGCTAGTGCTCCTCCACAGTTTCAGAGACCTCAATATGATCGATTTACCTATTCGGGTCCAGGTCAGAGTTCGCGGGCATCAGGCTCGCAACATCACAGGGATACTAGTCAGACGAGACCCCTAGCACCACGTGGTGATCAGTGCGGCAGGGCCCATTCTGGACTATGCCGTCGAGGTTCTGATGCATGTTATTCTTGCGGACAGCTTGGTCATATGATGCGGGATTGTCCTAACAGAGGAGGTGGTGGTATGGCTCAGTCGACTAGATCTGTATCTGGTTCTTCCTCATCAATTCGACCTCTAGCACGGGGTTTCCAGCAGCCAGCAGGTCGTGGTAGAGGTAGAGGTGCAGTGCCGAGTTCGAGTGATATTCAGAATTGAATATATGCTCTAGCAGGTCGACAGGATCTTGAGTCATCTCTGGATGTTGTTACAGGTATATTATCAGTACTTTCTTATGATGTATATGCGTTGATTGATCCCGGATCTACATTATCATATGTTACACCCCTTGTGGCTGATAAGTTTGGCGTCGAACTTGAATTAATAAGTAAACCATTTGCGGTATCTAATCCAATAGGAGAATCTGTGGTTGCTAGAAGGTTATATAGAGGTGGTACTGTGACGATTTGTAGTCGTCAAACCTCGGCAGATTTATTTGAATTATAAGTAGTTGATTTCGATGTAATAGTGGGAATGGATTGGTTGGATTCATGTTATGCAAATGTTGACTGTCATACCAAGATGGTTAGATTTCAATTTCCTGGTGAATCCATCATTGAATGGAAAGGGAACATTGCTACGCCAAAAGGTAGGTTTATTTCCTATCTTAAGGCAAGGAAGATGATTTCAAAGGGTTACATCTATCATCTCGTTCGCATTATGGATGCGAAGGTGAAACCACCTACTTTACAATCAATCCCGGTGGTCAATGAATTTTCGGATGTTTTCCCAGATGAGCTCCCAGGTCTTCCTCCTGAAAGGGAGATTGAGTTTGGCGTTGATGTGTTGCCTGATACTCAACCGATCTCTATCCCTCCATACAGAATGGCCCCAGCAGAATTGCGAGAGTTGAAGTTGCAGCTAAAGGACTTGCTGGATAAAGGCTTCATTAGGCCTAGCACTTCACCTTGAGGTGCGCAAGTCTTGTTTGTACGGAAGAAAGACGGGTCGTTAAGGATGTGTATTGATTATCGACAGTTGAATAAGGTTACTATAAAGAATAAATATCCACTTCCAAGGATTGACGACCTGTTCGACCAACTTTAGGGTGCCAAGTATTTTTCCAAGATTGACCTACGGTCAGGGTACTTCCAGGTGAGGGTCAAGGAGAAGGATATTCCAAAAACAGCCTTTCGGACAAGATATGGGCATTTCGAGTTCTTGGTAGTGTCGTTGGGGCTAACAAATGCCCCGGCATCTTTTATAGATCTCATGAATACCGTATTCAGGCCTTATCTTGATGTGTTCATGGTTGTATTCATTGATGACATTCTAGTTTATTCCCGTTCAGAGACAGAACATATGGGCCACTAGCGGATAGTATTACAGACCCTTCGGGATCGCAAGTTACATGTGAAGCTCTCCAAATGTGAATTCTGGCTGAACTCAGTAGCATTCCTAGGCCATGTGATATCTGACAAGGGTATTAGTGTCGACACTCAGAAGATCGTTGCAGTGAAGAGTTGGCCAATACCCACAACACCATCAGAAGTCCGCAGTTTTCTAGGGCTAGCAGGATACTATAGGAGGTTTGTAGAAGGGTTTTCCTCTATATCGGCATCATTGACCAAGTTAACACAGAAAGCTACCAAATTCTAATGGTCCGACGCTTGTGAATGTAGTTTCCAGGAGCTAAAAATTCGGTTGATTTCCGCTCTGGTGCTTACTCTTCCAGAGGGAACAGAAGGATATGTGGTATATTGTGATGCTTCAGGTGTAGGTTTGGGATGCGTATTGATGCAACATGGGAAGATGATTGCTTACGCATCAAGACAATTGAAGAGGCATGAAAAGAATTATCCAACCCATGATTTGGAATTGGCTGCAGTAATATATGCTTTGAAGATATGGCGGCACTACTTATACGGCGTCCATGTTGACATCTACATAGATCACAAGAGTTTGTAATACATCTTCAGTCAGAAGGAGTTGAATTTGAGACAGCGACGTTGGCTCGAATTACTGAAAGACTACGACGTTGAGATATAGTATCATCCCGGTAAAGCCAACATTGTAGCAGACGCCCTCAGTCGTAAGTCAATGGGAAGCTTAGTACACATCGAAGCGGGTAGATGGGATTTGACTAAAGATCTTCATCAGCTGGCCAATATGAGAATCAGATTGTTAGACTCTGAGGACAGGGGTGTCACTGTGCAAAATACCTCAGTATCATCTCTCGTAGCCGAGGTAAAAGCACGGCAGTATGAAGACCCTAACTTGGTACAATTGAGAGAAGGCATTCGGCAGGGTAAAATTTCAGCTTTTGAGATCAGAGGGGATGGAACACTAAGATACCAGGACCGATTATGTGTGCCGAATATGGCCGGGTTGCGAGAGAAGATTATGAAGGAAATTCATCAATCCCGATATTCCATCCATCCCGGTTCGACAAAGATGTATCATGATATCAAAGAGCAGTATTGGTGGGATACCATGAAGAAGTCTATTGCAGAATTTGTAGCCCAGTGTCCCAATTGTCAACAGGTAAAGATAGAACATCAGAAACCCGGTGGATTACTTCAGAATATAGAAGTTCCAACCTGGAAATGGGAGGTGATTAATATGGACTTCATTATTGGATTGCCTCGCTCTTATCGTAAGTTTGACTCCATCTGGTTGATAGTTGATCGACTTACAAAATGTGCCCATTTTCTGCCAGTCAAGACAACCTACACAGCTGAAGACTATGCGAAGCTGTATATTAAGGAGATTGTTAGACTTCATGGTATGCCGGTGTCTATTATATCAGACCGAGGAGCTTAATTTACAGCAAATTTTTGGAGGTCTTTTCAGAAGGGTTTAGGCACACAGGTGAATCTCAGCACGGTTTTTCATCCGCAGACTGACGGACAGGCTGAACGTACTATCCGGACACTAGAAGATATGCTGCGAGCATGTGTTCTAGATTCTAAGGGAAATTGGGATGACCATCTTCCACTCATAGAATTTGCCTACAATAATAGCTACCACTCCAGTATTAAGATGGCCCCGTTCGAGGCACTATATGGGAGGAGATGTAATCACCAGTTGGATAGTTCGAAGTCGGTGAGACTGAGTTATATGGGCCAGATTTGATCCAACAAGCCATCGAGAAGGTGAAGGTGATACAGAAACGATTGAAAACGGCACAAAACAGGCAAAAGTCCTATTCTGATGTCCGACGTCGTGATCTGGAGTTTGAAGAGAGAATCTCACCAATGAAGGGTGTCATGCGTTTTAGGAAGAAAGGTAAGCTGAGTCCAAGGTATATCGGTCCGTATAAAATTCTTCAACGAATTGGACATGTTGCTTATGAGTTAGAATTGCCATACGAATTGGAACTTGTCCATCCGGTATTCCATGTATCGATGTTGAGGAAATGCATTGGAGACCCTTCTCGAGTCGTCCCTATCAAAGATATACCAATTACCGAAGATCTAACATATGAAGAAGTACCAGTTTCTATACTAGACCGACAAGTCCGCAAGCGAAGAACAAAGGATGTAGCTTCCGTTAAGGTATTGTGGAGGAACAAGAACACGGAAGAAATGAAATAGGAAGTAGAGGAGGAGATGAAGTCTAAGTACCCTTACCTGTTCCAGAATGGAGATAATGAGGGTGCCGGGGGAACGCAGAACGCATCAAAAGGAGAGACGTCTCTACGAGGTAAGCAATAACTTGAGAATATACTCTTTCTTAATACCAAATGGTAATATGCAGATAATGTACATGTCCATAAGTTTGTATACTCTTGAAGGATTGTATGTTGAGTTATTAGTTAAATGCTCGAAAGTTTGTCCTCTGTTTATGAGAGAAACTCAGCCGGAATCCACAATGAGTGAAATCCCCGTAAACCTTTACATTCGAGGACGAATGTTCCTAAGGGGGGGAGAGTGTTACAACCCGTAAGTTCGTATGTTAGATTACGCCGTAAGATAGTCTGCGTATAAGGGCCTAAGAACCGGAAAAAAGTCCAAAAAGTCAAAAAAAGAGCAAAGGGCTTTGCGAAGCTGGGTATGGTACCGCAAAACCCACATGCGGGCCGCATATCTAGCACTGAAATCGCAGACCAAGACAGACTTCTGGGCAAAGACCAGTGCCAGAAATGCGGTCATAAGTGCGATCGCATTTCTGAAATGCGAACCGCATATCATGCCTAATGTATAGCAAACTAAAACAAATTTCCGGGCTGAAATCTATGTCAGGAATGCGGTCAGTATGCGATTGCATACTGAAAATGCGGACCGCAAAACAGACCTCCTGGGTCGCAGAATGAGACAGATTTCTGGGTTGAGATTCGCGTCCAAAATGCGAACCGCATGTTGATTTTGCGACGTAAATGCGATCACAGAATTGGCAGGCGTCAGACACGTGTACCACTTACTTGCCAAATTAAAGGACAAGTATATAAATTCCAAAGTTGGCCAAGAGGGTTATTTCATCCTGACCTCAGACCTCCCCAACGGAGATAGAACCCCTACGACCCCTTCCCAAAATTCTACCCAAACCCAAATCGAATTCCCTCTTTCAAGTTCTAATTGAGGAGAAAGCTAGAGATTGAAGAACTAAGGAAAGGCCCTAACTGATTTTCTCTCTCTTTCAAGCCCTAGTTGGGAGTGAGACCTAGAAATTGAAGAACCAAAGAAGAGGGCTGAGTCATCTAACATGCAAGGTAAGCTACAGCTCTTTTCATACATTCTTTCTCCTGGGAATTCATGGTATTTCATTCCATGCATGTAAGAACTCATGGGATGGTGATTGGAAGCCATGGATTCAAGTTAATTAGTGGTAATGGACTGGGTTGTGGTTGTTTTGGGTTACTGTTGGGCTGCATGTTTTACCACTATTTTGTGGAGTGTTGGAGGAAGAAGGGTGTGGAGAAACACCATATAAGTTTAGGATTTTGGTTGATAATAACTATAACGATTAGAGGATAACGATAGAATCGTTTCTTTTATTGTAGACTAAGGAGTTGTGACAGTTGCGTAGCGTGAAATTGGTGCAGTATATACCAGGTATGTGAGACCATCCCTTTCTTTCTTTTACACAACTCTAATTGTATACAACGCAATGAACGAGCCCCTAAAGATACTCTATTCGTAGAAGCTAGGAGTACTTATATTGTTTCCCCTCTTATGGGAGGATTGATGTGATGTTATTTCTTCGACCTTACGTCACCAAAAATTATGATTCATACGAGTCCAGCATGCATTATCTATTTTACCTTACCGCGCCGCGCTATAGTCGGCCGGGCAGGCACCTATTGTGCAACTATACATATGTATATGTTTTACTCTACTTAGTCACGCTATAGACGACAGCTATTTTACTTTACCGCGCCGTGCTATAGTCAGCCGGGCAGGCACCTATTGTGCAATCACTGATCAGTTGGGTATGATGATGATGAGGCCCACAGAGGCGTATGTATATGATGATGATGAGGCCCACATAGGCGTATATATATATATATATATTATATATAATTTTAAAAAGGATATATATATATATATATATATATATATATATGTATATGCATATGCACATCAGGCATTTCGTGATTAGTCGCCCTCAGAGGTATTCAGATGGTACAGGTTGTATGTTTCTTATCCCGACGCATATTATTATTCTTATTTTATGTTTTCCGTCTTACATACTCAGTACTTTATCCGTACTGACGTCCTTCTATTTGTGGACGCTGCATGTCGTGCTGCAGGTCTGGATAGACACATAGACAAAGCTCCCCCACCACAGTAGGCTGCTCCGTTCAGCGGGTATTGGCAAGATTCATCCTTCGGACTTGCTGTGGTCTTGGTATGCATTTTGTTACAGGTATTATGGGCATGTCGGGCCCTGTTCCGACACAGGTTCTATCATGTACGTTCCAGTAGAGGCTTATAGACAAGGGTTGGGTTCATGTATAGTTGGATTGCCTTGTCGGCAAATGCATTTTGTTGTATAGTTTTTGCATCACAGCCTTAAGGACCATGTTGTATATACGTATGTTCATGTTATTGTATGGTATTCCAGTTGATTATGATCATGCTTTGCTATTCATACGGGCATCATAAGCCTTATAGACAATACGGAAAGTTAGAGGAAAGATATGCCGGCACTCGTCGACTATATATATATATATATATATATATAATTCTAAACACTCTTATCGAAATTCCTGATTTTGCCGCTGCAAATAGCTTCAATTGCCCTAACTTTTGAAATTACAACGTTATATAATCGTGACTGGTAAAACATAGGGAATATGCTTTGCTAACGGTGTGGGCTCTGTGGAATTGGAAGTCATTCAAAGAAAAATTCCCGAATGGAGCTTTCTTCAATGTATCAGGAAAAGGAAATACAACTCCAAAAATTATACTGTGTTTGCAAAAAATTTCATTGAGTGTAAAGATCAAAAATTACCTCTCTGTCTCTCTCTCTCTCTCTCTCTATATATATATATATATATATAATTTTAAACGCTCTTATCGAAATTCCTGATTTCGCCACTGCAAATAGCTTCAATTCCCTAACTTCTGAAATTACAACATTATATAATCGTAACAGGTAAAACATAGGAAATATGCTTTGCCAACGGTGTGGGCTCAGTAGAATTGGAAGTCATCCAAAGACAAATTCTTGAATGGAGCTTTCTTCAATGCATCAGGAACAGGAAATCCAACTCCAAATTATACTATGTTTGCAAAAAAATTCATTGAGTGTAAAGATCAAAAATTATCTCTCTCTCTCTCTCTCTCTCTCTCTCTCTCTCTCTCTCTATATATATATATATATATATATAT
>MCJB01017641.1:23024-39494 GCA_002018475.1 Nicotiana obtusifolia | reverse complement strand
TATATATATATATATATATATATATATATATATATATATATATAATTTTAAACGCTCTTATCAAAATTTCTGATTTCGCCACTGCAAATAGCTTCAATTGCCCTAACTTTTGAAATTACAACATTATATAATCGTGACAGGTAAAACATAGGGAATATGCTTTGCCAACGGTGTGGGCTCAGTGGATTTGGAAGTCATTCAAAGACAAATTCTTGAATGGAACTTTCTTCAATACATCAGGAACAGGAAATCCAACTCCAAATTATACTGTGTTTGCAAAAAACTTCATTGAGTGTAAAGATCAAAAACTACCTCTATATATATATATATATATATATATATATATATATATATATATATATATATATATATATATATATAATTTTAAACGCTCTGCAAATAGCTTCAATTCTCTAACTTTTGAAATTACAACATTTTATAATCGTGACAGATAAAATATAGGAAATATGCTTTGTCAACGGTGTGGGTTCAGTGGAATTAGAAGTCATCTAAAGACAAATTCTTGAATGGAGCTTTCTTCAATGCATCAGGAACAGGAAATCCAACTCCAATTATACTGTATTTGCAAAAAATTTCATTGAGTGTAAAGATCAAAAATTACCTCTCTCTCTCTCTCTCTCTCTCTCTCTCTCTCTCTCTATATATATATATATATATATACACGCTCTTATCGAAATTTCTGATTCCGCGCCACTGCAAATAGCTTCAATTGCCCTAACTTTTGAAATTACAACATTATATAATCGTGACAGGTAAACCATAGGGAATATGCTTTGCCAACGGTGTGGGCTCAGTGGAATTGGAAGTCATCCAATGACAAATTCTTGAATGGAGCTTTCTTCAATGCATCAGGAACAGGAAATCCACCTCCAAATTATACTGTGTATGCAAAAAATTCCATTGAGTGTAAAGATCAAAAATTACCTCTCTCTATATATATATATATGTATAAAATTTTAAACACTCTTATCGAAATTCCTGATTTCGCCGCTTTAAATAGCTTCAATTGCCCTAACTTTTGAAATTACAACGTTATATAATCGTGACAGGTAAAACATAGGGAATATGCTTTGCCAATAGTGTGGGCTCAGTGAAATTGAAAGTCATCCAAAGACAAATTCTTGAATGGAGCTTTCTTCAATGTATCAGGAACAGGAAATCCAACTCCAAATTATACTTCACCATAGTCATTTCCAGTTGCTGATGGATCCCATGTTCCTTCTTTAACTTCTGATGCTGGTCCTCTTCAGTGTATCCCTAGCCGACCCTGCCTTTAATTGGTTCCCTTTAATGAAAATGAAAAATTAGTCTATTTAATTTAACGGAACGATATTTTAATTTGTATCCACAATCTGATTTTTACGATAAGATTTGCAACAGAGAGATGGAATCTTATGGTACTTAATATGATCGGGAAATGAATACCAAGTTTTACCCTTCTTTGATGTCGCAGTGTAATCTTATTACAATGTAGGAGCTTACATTCGATGGATGTTTCCTTGACAAGAAAGAATTGTTTTATAAGAGTAGTGCGCGCGCCAGCTTAATTAATGGGTGTATTTTGACTATCGGTCGAATATCTAATACCTCTCACCTGCACAGTTTTTAACTAGATGCATTTAGAGGCAGCTCAAAAAATAACTTTGACATAAAACTCTGTACTGTAGTGTAATATTTTATTTTCAGCATAAAACTTTGCATTAATAAACTCGCATTCCGTAATTCCTTTTCATTCCATCCAATTGGAAATGAACTCGGCATACTTACTCCTGAACATATCTGCCTAGCTAATTGCACAGGCTTTTATTTTAGGAATAAATTAATGGCTAACAGGGCTCACCCTTAAGGGGAGGGGTTCGGCCAGATCCAACTTGATTGACATGTTTACACTAAGGGTATTATATAACATATAAGAAAAGAACTTTACGCTAATGTGGGTCAAATCAGGTTTAAGAGAAAATATGTTTCAATTGGGTATGGTCCAATTTAAGTTGGCGTGGTACGTATTTTAAGAGTTTCAAATTAAATTTTACCCTATATCAGATTTATTATAGGAATTCTGTGGGATTCGAGCTCGGATGATTTTGAAGTGAAAATGGTAAAGTTTAATTACAAAAAATAAATTAGTAATTTTAGTAAAAGTAAGCAGTAGTTGGACGATATTGAGTGAAATTAACCCCTAAATTACTTAGGGATGGCAATGAAGTAGGGGGGGCAGGAAAAAGGCTTAATGGAGCAGGGTATGACAATGCTTAAATGAGGCGGGATAGGGAAAGGCGGATCAAATCTTAAAAAAAAAAAACAAGGCGAGAGCGGATTTTTTTTATTTCATGTTATAAGATTTGTTGTACTGAGTATTATTATTTTATTATACAGCTAAGCTTCCATAGCGCCAATCACGCATACCCAGTAAAAATTAAGTAACAACAACATAAAATGGCAAATACGTGGCTCTCATACTAAAGAATAATAAATAAATAAATAATCATTTGGTCTTGAATTTTAAGGCCAAATTAAAATTTTGAATAATCGTTTGATGTTACAATCTTATGATAATAAAATAGAAGAAATGCATAAACTCTCAACTAAGTAAAGTCATATTTGATATAGCACCTTAAATAAATTAAATATATATTATTTCACATCTTAAAATATTAAAATTATCTCAGCTCAAAAAATCAAATTGTAACATAAGCCATAAAAGAAAGAAAAATATGAATTACTGGTATAAGTGTAACGACCTAGCCGGTTGTTTTGAGTATTTTAGCATCAATCCCTTAATTTATGCTTCATCTATGTTGTATTATGATCTTGTGACTTGCGCGTGTTTGGTTTTGGTTTCGGGTAAGTCTCGGAGTGAAATGAGACATATAGTCCCTAAGTTGGAGGTTTAGGTTTAAACGTTGACCGTAGTATGACTTGTGTGAAGATGACTCCGGAATGGAGATTTGATGGTTCCAATAGCTCCGTAGGGTGATTTTAGTCTTAGAAGCATGTCCAAATGTTAATTTGGAGGTCCGTAGGTCGTTTCGGCATGAATTAGTGAAAGTTGGAAAATGGAAGATATTGGAAAGTTTGACCGGGAGTTGACATTATTGATATCGGGGTCGGACCCTGATTCCGGAAGTTAAAATAGGTCCGTAATATCATTTATGACTTGTGTGCAAAATTTGAGGTCAATCGGAGTTGTTTTGGTATGGACTGACATTAGTTTTAGAATTTGAAAGTTTATAAGTTCTTTAGGCTTGAATCGATGTGCGATTCATGATTATAGTATTGCTTAATGTGATTGAATGCTTCGAGCATATTCGTATGATGTTTTAGGACTTGTTGATATGTTTGGTTGAGGTCTTGGGGGCCTCGGGTGTAATTTGAATCATGTTCGGTGCATTTCTGAACATGGATAATTGCTGAACCTGGTGCTTCTAGTTTCCTTATACGCGATCGCAAGTGGAATAACGCGATCGTGAAGAGTAGTTTGGCAATGGGGAAATTTTTCTCTATGTGACTACGAAGGGACGTTTGCGATCGCAGAAAGTTGGCTTGTAGTGAATAGTGAAAGCGCGAAGGAGGTCACGTTCGCGTAGAAGGAATGTTGAGGTTGGGGCCTGAGGTGACTTGTGCTACGCGATCGTGTGGCCTGGGATGCGGTCGCGAAGTGGAGACAACTTGTTGATCGCATTCGCGTTTGGTTTCACACGAACGCGAAGAGTAAAATGGAGCTGGGCAGAAATTGTCTTACGTGATCGCGAACGGATTTCGGCAATCGTGATATGTAAATCACTTGGCAGCAGAACTTAGGTTTGAAATCGAGGGTTTATTTCATATTTCACATTTTGGACTTAGAGAGCTCGGTTTGAGGCGAAATTTCGAGGGATTTTCAGCGAGATCATTGGGTAAGAATTCCTAACTCGATTTTGGTTAAATTGCTCGAATCTATCATTGTTTTTATCATGTAATTAGGGATTGGAGTTGAAAAAAATGGGAAGAAGTGGTAGAACTTCTTAGGCTAAGTGTTGAGTTTTGAAAGGCAAAATGAGGTCGAACTTGAATAATTCTTGTATGGTTGGACTCGATATCGAATAGGTATTTGGTTTTTGTAATTTTGGTGCGGTTCCGAGACGTCGAGCCCTGGTTGACTTTTTGGGTCAATTTTTTAATTATTTTGCAAAGATTGTAATTTCATTGTTTGAATTAGTTTTCAATAGTTATATTTATAGTATAAAATTATTTTGGCTAGATTCGAGCCATTCGGAGTTGGAAAATCAAGGGGAAGGCCTTTTAGTTGATTGTTTTAGCGTGGTTTGAGGTAAGTGACTTGTCTAACCTTGTGTGGGGGAATTACCTCTTAAGATTTGGTATGGTTGTGATAATTGTGATATGCGAAAGTCGTGTACGGAAGGTGACAAGTATGTATCGGGCTAAATGTTGAAATTTCTGGTTGTTAGCTATGTAGATTCCTTTTATTCTTTAATTGAGTTACTTTGACATGTTATAATCATCATATTTCGTCTAATTTCACATGTCTATTTGTCATCTCTTACTTGCTAATTGCTATACTTGTTTCGTTAAAATTCTTGTTTCCTTATTTCGTATTCACTATTTAACTGTTGAGTTCTTACTTGAAATTGCAATTCCTTGGAATATCTTATCGTTGAAATTGGTATTGAGTTGCAAAGGCTGCGATTCCTATTGAGGCTAAGTGTTAAGTTTTGAAATATCATTCTATTGAGTTATTCTTTCAGTTATTATTGTTGAGACTTTGTGTACATTGTGGTTGAGTCGTGGGCTCTTTGTTGTGAAAATACTGTTATTGTTTGGGTTCTCTGGCAAATTGTGATATTGGGCACTTAAGGTGCGATTTTGTGATACGTTGTGATATTGATACACATGCGGTGGTATAAGGTCTATGTGTTGAAACGCATGCGGTGTGATAAGGTGGACTTGATACACGTGGCTAGTAGGGGAACTACTAGAAGCCATGCGGTGTAATAAGGTGGGCTAAAACGTGGGATGCTATTTCGGGAAAAATGATTTTCAAAACCAAATGTAAAGGCTCCAGCAGTGATATAAGGAAAGATTGTGATTTATTTTGTGATTTGAGACTATGAGGCGGTACCTCGGTAGTGACTCTTGTTGACATTTTCCCGTTCTTTTGTACTTGTCTTTATCATTGTTTCCTTTGCATACTATTAATTGTCTTTCTCCGTGTTGCATTATTTCCTTAGTTCTATGTAGCTAATCTTGTTATACTATTCGCTGTTTCAATTTCATTACTATCTTTATTGCACTAGCACTAGCTACATGTAACGACCCGACCGGTCATTTTGCTTCCTAGGTTCCCGTTCCCCTAAATAAGACTCCCCGTATATACTTTTACTGTTTTATGACTTGTCTGAATTTGGAAGGATTCGGGTTGAAATCTGAACGCTTAGTTCCTTAATTGGCTTTTAAAAGACTAAGTTTGAATTTGGTCGACATTTTGAGCAAACAACCTCGGAGAGATTTGACGGTTTCAATAGGTTCATATGATGATTTTGGATGGCATATGTTCGGATTGGGTTTTGGATGACCCGGGAGCGTTTCAGTGCTTAAGGTTGAAAGTTTGCTTATTGAAGGTTTAAAAGTTTATTAAATTTGGTTTAGAGTAGGTTTTGGTGTTATCAAGGTCCGTTTCGGATTCCAAGCCGGGAATAGTTCCGTATAGTATTTTAAGACTTGCACGCAAAATTTGGTGTCATTCCGAGTAGTTTAAGTATGTTTCGGCGCATTCGGAGTAAGTTGGAAGAACTTGAAGTTCAAAAGTTGATTCAATTTGTTTTGGGGGTGTGATTCTTACTTTTGATGTTTTTTTCCGCGTTCCAAGGGTGTGAGCTAGTCCGTTTTATGATTTCAAACTTGTTGGCTTGTTTGGACAGGGCGCGGGGGCCCCCGAATGCCATTCAGACGATGCGCGGAGGTCGCTTAGCCATGGGTGAACAGCTAAAGCACCCAGTTTCTGGTATAACCGCACCTGTGGAGGGCCAACCACAGGTGCAAGCTCGCAGGAGCGAGCCAACAGCCACAGAAGCGGCCCAGCATGGGCAGCCAGAAACCGCATATGGGTTAAGGCGACGGCAGAAGCGGTCAAGGGACTGCAGAAGCGAGACTTGCGCAGGTGCGGCTCATCTGCCGCAGGAGCAGCATCGCAGAAGCGACCCCCATTCCGCAGATGCGAAGTTAGGCCAGCCATGGGAGGACCGCATCTGCGATGAACCTTCTGCAGTTGTGGAGCCGCAGATGCAGCCCAGCGACTCAGATGCGGAAGTCTTGGAGGCAGAATGGTCCATTTAATGCGGGACTTAGACGATTTTGACTCATTTTCTTTCACCTCTTGGGCCATTTTGGAGCTCCTGGAGAGGGGTTTTCACCTAGCACTTGGAGGTGAGTAAATTCTATCTAATGTAAGTTAAATACATAGATTAAGGTAGATTTTAACATGTGAAAATTATAGGTTTAGATGAAATACCTAAGTTTTGATAAAAATGGGATTTAACCACGAAAATAGTTAGGGAATTGAGTGAAAATTATATATTTGAGTTCGTGAGGTTATGGGCAACAACTTTCTTCGAAAATTTCCGGAATCCGGGCACGTGGGAGAATTTTAAGAATCTTCCAATTTGGGTTGGGTAATTATTCTAATAGTTAAATTATGAAATTTAGAACCTATATTGATTTATTTATACAACATTTGACTAGTTTCAGATTTGTTCGGCACCAGGTTGAGGCTTTAGAGGGAATTTGAGGCAGGAAAGTGAGCTTTGGGACGAGGTAAGTCTCTTGTCTAAACTTGTAAGAGGGAATTTACCCCATAGGTGATTTGAATTAATGTTTGCTTCTAATTGTGGGGGATACGTACGTACTAGGTGACGAAAGTCCGTGCGTAGCTACTAATTATACTTGTCCGGGTAGTTTTAGGACCCAAACCATGAATTATTCGAAATGTTTGCATTCTGCTTGTTAATCAAAGTGCTAAATTATATTAGAACTTGTTAGAGGAATTGTGGAAGAACATTAATGGAATTTGTATTACATTGTGTATTAGCCTTTTAATAACATTTAAGTCAAATTCTTATAAGTATCCACTCTTCTTGTGGAGCGGAACGAACGCCTCGGCAATAGATAGATGCACCTATGGTTTGTGCCGCTCGACCTTCGTCAATGCACACATTATTCTGGATTGGGCCGTACGACCTCGGCATAATCGTGCGTGATAATACTCGAAGTTTAATTATACATTTGATATCATTTTATGGCTTGAGAAGTCGAAATCATATCAGACTGAATGGCAGGTATACCTTGAGTCTCCACAGCAATGCGCGAACAACTAGCTAACGATGAACAAACTCTGAAGTACATGGATCTGCACAAAATGTGTAGCAAGCGTAGTATGAGTACACCACATCGGTACCCAGTAAGTATCAAGACTAACGTCGGTGGAGTAGTGACGAGAAATAGTCAAGACACCTACTAGACATAATAACTTGTACAAGTATAAATGTGAAACTAACAGGGAACAATATCAATATAAAGCTAAGCATGATAAAAATAACAAAACAATGCTTGCAATAGGAATAAAAAAGAAATAATTAGCAACGAGGCACAAGAGGTAATAACGCCGTGGAATAAGCTGAATACAGTTTAAATCCGACGAAACCAAGTACGGAAAACAAGTAACAACTCAATAAAAACAACTACTTTTATTCAAGATCAATTCACGAATTTTTTCGAGGTACCACGGCTCATAATCACAAATCACGAATCCCAACTCACGAACCCTAATCACTTGGTATCTTGTGCCCACATTACAAATCTCAATGGCACAGACAACTCACATGTTGCACGGACAACTCACGTGTCAATACTATTAATACCTCATATCTACACGGATAACTCACGTGCTAACGGAGTGACCATATCATATATCTGCGTGGACAACTCATGTGCCAACAATAACAATAACTCATAACTCCACGGACAACTCACGTGCCAATAGTACAACTCTCACACAGAAGAAAAGTAAACGAGAATACATGTAAATGATCAATAAACATGAGGATTCATCTTCTTAAACTTATATGAGTGATTAATTATGTGTATGCTTGTGCAACTGTTATATCACAACTCGAATCAACAAGTAAGATCAGAGACAACGAATGGTACATAGGAAACAATACACTGAAACGTAAAGTGCATAACTCACACAAGGTAGGCACACCACTACATAAATATCATCAATAACAATGCCCCCAGGCCATCACAATTCATCATAAATCATCCCCGACATAGCCCCCCTTGACTCGCCACGTGTGCAACAATAAAGTGAATACCCGCCTTATCTCGCAGCACGCGCATAATAATATTCTCACTTTGTCTCGCTGCACGCGCATAATAATATTCTTGCCTTGTCTCGCTATATGTGCAAAACCACACATATATAGCCTGCCTTGTCACGCCATGTGCAAATATCAATGATAACAATAGCACGGAAAATTCACGTGCAAACACTCCAACAATCCTCTCAACAATATCACGTGTGCCAAAATATAACAACACAATATAATGCCTTGCACCACATGTGCCCATATACCACAATATTTCCTTTAGACAATTCCAATACCACAGCCACACATAGCCCTTGGCCCAACAACACTGAGTACAACAACAAAAGCAACAATAACACGAGAGTATGGCAAATAAATCAACACAAGAATTTCAAACACAAAGAAAAGGAAGAACGAGCTCAGAATGGAAGACATAACAAGTAATAATGGTTTCAAATAAGAATAACTCAACAATGAGAGAGATAATGTGTAACAACGAAATCAAATAAGAATGAATCAACAATAAGAGAGAAAACATATAACAATGACTTCAAATAAGAGCAACTCTATAATAAGAGAGATAACATGTAATAATGATTTTCAAATAAGAATAAGTCAACAAGGGAAGAGATAACAATAACTTCAATTAAGGATGATTAACCGCATAAGAGATAACATGGCAATAAATGAGGTAACAACTTCAATTAAGGCATAGGAAAGTATATTTTTCAATAAAGGATAGAACATGAACCAATCAACTTCAATTAAGACATGTAAGGGTAAACTTAGCAATGGAGGATTCAACATAATAAGACAACTTCATTTTAATGTAAAAAAGAACCTAAGAGTCTACATGGCCTAATTTCCACATATAAGCCGTGTACACACTTGTCACCTCAAGTACACGTCTTTTATGTAATTCAAATAGTGCAAGAAACCCAATTCCAACGGGGTAGTTCCCTCACACAACGTTAGGCAAGATACTAACCTCAAAAGCCCACAATCAATAGTTTAAATAGCTTTTCTTTTACAATTCACCTCCGCTTGGCTCAAATCTAACCAAAATCGACGTAATAACATCAAATAACGCAAGAGAAATCAATTCCAATAAATAAAGCTATGATCTTTACACAATTTCTCAAAAGTCAACAAAAGTCAACCCCGGTCTCGCCCGGTTAACACCCGGATTCAAGGGTAGATTCCGGCTACCAATAACACGACGAGTATACATATTTGATTTATTTCATAATCCAGGCCAATTCGTCTCTCAAATCTAGAATTTTCACTTTTCAATAGACAAAATTTCTCAAATTCCCCTTTGATTCTCATAATTTTGATGTTAAATCTCATATAAAATAATGTAAAAAAATTAGAAATTGATCAAAATCACTTACCCAATGATTGTAGATAAAACTCCCCTCTCTAAATCACCTTCTACCGAGTCTTGTATTCAAAACATGAAAGAATGAGCTAAAATCCCGAAATTCCAACTCTTAACCCAGCTGCAGATGTCGCATTTGCGACCAAAAGTTCGCAATAGTGGATGTTCGCATTTGCGACTAATAGTTCACAATTGCGGATTTTCGCAATTTTGACCACATGTTCGCAATTGTGACCAAAAGTTCGCAAATGCAGTAGCTCGTAATTGCAACAAAAAGTTTGCAATTGTGAAGTACCAGCACCAGTATTCCAAAACTTCACTGAAATGATCCAAAATCACCCTGAAACTCATCTGGAACTTCCCAGACACAAACCATATATGCATTTCAATCATAAAACACGCTATATACCTGCTCACGCACTCAAAACACTGAAAAGAGCTCGTCTTGACCTGTCATTGACCATTGTCAAACTCCAAATTTTTTAACTTAACTAGTCTCTCAACCAATGATCCAAAACACACCCAAGCCCCTCGGGACCCCCTCAAATCATACCAACAAGTCCCAAAACATAACACGAACCTAGTCGAGACCTCAAATCCGGAAGCATAACATCAAAACCATGAATCGCACCTCAATTCAAGCTTAATGAACTTTCAACTTCTATAACTCGCGCTGAATCATATGAAATCAACCCGGAATGACGTCAAATTTTGCATGCAAGTCCAAAATGACACAACGGGGCTATTCCAACTCCCGGAATTGCAATCTGAAGCTGATATTATCATACTCAACTCCTGGTCAAACCTCTCAACCTTTCAAACCTTCAACTTTCCAACTTTCGCTAAAATATAACAAATCAACCTACGGGCCTCCAAATCCAAATCCAACATACGACTAAGTCCAAAATCACCATACGAAGCTATTGAAATCATCATAACACTATTCTGTATTCGTCTACACAAAATTCAAACTCCGATCATCTCTTGCCACTTAAGCTTTTGAAACCAGAATCACTCTTCCAAATCAACCCCGAATCATCTAAAAAACTGAATTCGGTCACTCACGTAAGTCATAATACACAATACAAAGCTACTTGAGACCTTAAGCCACCGAACGAAATGCTAAATATCAAAATGACCGATCGAGTCGTTACATATGAGCAGTTACTTCACTACCTAGGGTCATAATTTCTTTTTATTTCTTCAAAAAGTGTCTTTTATCTTCATTCTCACTCAAATTATCTCTATTTTCCACTCTTGGTTTCCTACATACAAACATCAACCATTAAGCTCAAATTATCAGATTTCAACCTTCAAGCACCAAAAAAAAAAACACTTTAAAATCTGGGTAAAATATATCAAATTTTATGTAAATATAGCATATTATCATCACCCTACACTTAGACTTTTTCTCGTCCTCGAGCAAACAGAAAACATCACAGACAAATCACAAAGAAGCAGTCACACTCATTCAAACTCCCTGTCAAGCTATTATTCAGAGACATCAACTTCAAGAGTAGAACACATATTTTTTTGCTCATATTCATATATTTAATCTCGAAACTTTGCTCCTCACAAATCGTGTTATACCTCACAATTAAAGAAATGCCCTCAAAACACACATATGTAGTAGCAAGTCACAAACACTAGGACATATAAAAGAAAACACTCACACTCATCAAGGAATTTCACATGCAACATATACAGTACCATAAGCTTTCCCATTCTATCACTATTCACTAATGGCGGAGTCTCCACGGTCAAGTAGGACTTTTAAAAGTTTGCAATGTTGGCTTAGGGTAAGGTATGGACACTTTTAGTTATATAGTGACTAAATCTTCCGTAAACACTTTAAGCATCACTATCTTTTACTTTTCCCACTCTTTTCTTTATTAAACACTTCTCACTTTAATTTTTTTCACACCTCAATCATAGAAGTCTCCAATTTTTTTTTCTGTCTCCCTCTTATTTTCCCAACTATATTTTTCTCTTTTTTTTAAACATGAGAATGGAGCTTCAAAAAGGGAATATCAAAGGACTTAACTTTCATTATTTTCATTCATGGGGAAACTTTGATTTTTCAAGTACGTAACGTTTCTCATAACCACAACTTCTGCCCAATCACACAACCTAAAGTAGTTAAGGGGAAGATGAGTCAACAAGAGAGATTAATTAAAATGGACAAGGCTACAATATAGGGACTCTATTGTAACAAGAGAGAAGAAAAGGTTAATAGGCACAAATTGGGACTCTAGGGATATTCATTCATTTGGTAGGCTAATTTAGGCACTAGTGGTTTATATCAAGGAAAGCCTACTATCACTTTAAGGATCAAAACTTCCTAGGATTTCTTTTCAAACAACAGGCAGAGCAAGTTCTAGACTGACATGCATACACGAAAATACTTAACCAAAACTCCCCACAGAATTTACATGAAATTTGCAAGTCACCCAATTTCAACTGTCAATGTACAAATATGAACTCAGAAAGGAGGTTCAAGAATAACTTAAGTGACTTTCACAAAACACAACTTTTCAATGATTGAATTTTCTTTGCTTCAAGTTCTCTCTATTTTTTTTAGTTACAAACAGAAAAAAAATGCTTGGTTAAAAAAAAAAGCTCACTGGGAAAGAACCAAGTCCAAGAAAACCCAATGAGATTACTATGCTAAAAAATAACTAAGATACACCACAAATAAGATATCCCTCACCCCACACTTAAAATTGTGCATTATTCTCAATGCACACCATAAATAATAAGAGGATAAAAGAAATCCCCTGGAAGGACAAAGGACGAAGCATCAACGGCTCATGGGGTACTCAGACTTCTCATAGGCATAGTCCTTTTATGCAGGCACCCCGCACTTAGTTTCAACCATCTGGCTTGCTTTTACTTCTTCCAATGGATTTGTCTCTCATACTCATACACCTAAAAAATAAAAAATAACACTACAAAAATAATACAATAAAAATTAACTAAATAAAATAGAACACAATAAAGTTGGGTTGCCTCCCAATAAGCGTCTTAGTTTACGTCATGGCGCGACGTGAATCACTTTTTGCCTCGACCTCAAACTTATTAATTGAATCACCAATTTAAACTCAAGCTTATGATTATGCTCTTGGGGTGGTGGAACAAATCCTTGCGAGCCAAAAACTAATATCACATTTCGCACTTCTTGCCTTCAAATGAGGAATGTTGTTTTGCCTAAATGGCATTGCAAATTTCAGAATGTATGGCTCGTCTACCTCTTCCATTGACCCTCTTTTATATTCGTAAGGATCCACTCTCATTTCACAGTCTGAACACAATATAGAAAAGTGTTTGGAATGAGGATTTACACGCTCAAATACATGAATTTCAAGCTTGTTAACATCCTCGACACTAATAATACTTGAGTCAACTAAATTAGTATCCTCAATGTCCATGACCGACTCTATTATCATTTCTCAACATCGACATCATCGAATTCTAGTTGGTTGGACTTTTGGTGTTCTACTCTGACCTCCTCTATTAGTACCTCAATTTGTGCCTCTATTTCATGCTCTTCTTGACTACTATCTATAATATTAGCTTGTTTAGCATTTAAAGCTTCAACCAGTTGACTCACTTGAGCCTCCAAGTTATGAAAAGTTGTCTCCGGCCTTTGCATCTGTAGTTGTCTCTCATCATTTTGTTCCATGAGGCACTTTAAAATATCCTTTATTTCCTTCAGGTCTATGTTCCCTAGTTCTTTGTTTCTATGAACTTCATAAGAAAATATAGAACCATCATAATAAGGGTTTTGGGGAGGATAAGAAATAGAAGCACAACCATGAGAGTGATCATCTTAACCACCACATACATCACACACATTCCACAAATAAGATTGAGTTGGTGTACATAACTTACTCTCAAGAGCATTTGATAATTTTTCCACGGGTGGTTTCCTCCACAATAAGCAGTAGGAAGATCAAAAGAAGAACTACCAACATCCAAACTCCCGTAATGTCAAGATGCCATATTTCTCGTATCACAAATAAAATAAATAAAATAAAATAAAACTAAAAAACTAATATTCAAATTTGAGTCCTAGCAATATTTACAACTACAACTACACGGCTAGTTCCCCGGTAACGGTGTCAAAATTTGATCACGCCCAACTATGTCTTATAAAAAGGACTAAGCAGTCGCTGCAGGGTCTAAGAGTCCGGAGTCGAATCCCGTAGAGAACTAACGCTTAGCTATAGCTATTTAATATCACTAAGAAAACAAGTTCAAACAATTTTCGAGTTATGAAGATTAAGATTTTTGTTTTAGACTGCTTAACTAAAAAAATACTAAATTAATAAGATTATCAACTATAGAGAAATATGTGAGTTGAAGAGAAAAAAGCCTAGGATTATGATTTCATCGGTTATCAGGATGAATGCTTAACGTGCTCACTATAATCAAGCCGAGTTATTCTTCATTGGTCGTGAGTTCTCCTATTACCATAATTATCTCTCAATCAAAAGCAATAATTTTCTACAATTATTCCCTCGAACTAACCCTAGCTAGCAATTCAAGCGACCCATAAAGATCGTGCCAAAGTTTCGTTATCTCTAATCCCACTTTTAAATTCAAGTAATTAATCTCTTAACTTACTTAGAAGTGACATTTTTCAGCAACAACTTTTTGCAAGCAACACTTGATAAATAGGCACAATTAATCGATGGCCATTCAATTAACAACAAACAAAACGTAGTTGAATAAATAAATTATAAAATGGCTCAATTATGATAAGCATGATCAATAATTTACCCAATAATTGATTCCATCAAAACCCTAGAAGAAAGGTTTAACTACTCATACTAATACTAAAAAACACCTAAACCATTGTCAGACCAATATCCATAGAAATAAATATAGAAAAGTAGAGAAAAACTCTTCGATTCGTCTTGTGGAATGGACTTGAGGATCTTCCAGGCTCAATATTACTTCAACAATGGTGTTCCATGCCTTCTCAGGCCAAGAATGCGGCTAAATAAAGGTTAGAAGCTTTTATATCACGTCCTTGAGCCAAATGATTAAGTTGCCCCTCAAGATAAAACGCAGGCGAATTTGTACTGGTGGTATAGTTGTGCTTCGCAGGATCTGGTTGAAATTCCTAATTTTTCTATTTTTTTACTATGTTGTAGGAAGTTACTTCACTGTCCGGGTCATAATTTTTCTGTGTTTTTCCTGTGCTATGGGCACTTACTTCACTACTTGGGATCACAATTTCTTTTTATTTCTTCAGAAAGTGCCTTTTAGATTCATTCTCACTCAAATTATCTCTATTTTTCACTCTTGGCTTCCTACATACAAACTTCAACCATTAAGTTCAATTTATCATACTTCAAACTTCAAACACCAAAAAACACAGTAAAATTGGGGTAAAATATATCAAATTTCATGTAAATATAGCATATTATAAGGCCACCTAGGGTATTTTAAAGGAGAATTTGCGGCCCAATGTGCGGACCGCAAAGTAGAAGTGCGGACCGCAGTTCCGTCGCATATCCGACAAGTATATTTCAAAATTTTAGAGGACCATTTTGCAGACTGCAGAGGCGATATATGGTCCTTTTCGAGATCGCAAATCTGATTCAGAGGGGCATTTTTGAAAATATTTTATCTGACTCTATTTCTAATAAAAAGGCCAAGATGAAGTTTAGAAGGAAAAGTTTATCTATTTTGAGAGAGAGAACCATCCTAGAGAGAGAGGGAGGAGCTCCAACATTTCTACACTTCAATTCCTTACTCAATTCTTGGAGATTCGAGGGGAGAAACTTACAAGGTCTTTAGCTAGCAAGGTAAGGCTTTATCCCAAGCTCTCATGCAATTTTCAATAATGTAAATGTAGGTAGTTGTCACGACCCAACCGGGGGGGTCGCGACATGGCACCGGACCCTGCTCGCAGAGTACCGGCATACCCTTCATATCTGCTATCTTACTTTCCTTATTATGTATAAGGTCAATGAATGCATGTGTGAGTAATGAAGGCAATCATAATTAACTCAACCATTCGGTAACAATACATATATATACATATCAATAGAAATACCGTGCGTTGACCGAAACATACATATATATATATATATACAATACCATGGCCGATGCGGCCGTCATGCAAGAGCCATACAGTAAAAGATATATGTGCCGACGAGGCAATTCACTGTACATGAGTCAACCCAACACTGGTCTATACATACACTAGCATTTGTCTATGAGCCTCTACAAGAACATACATAGTGCAACCTATGTCGGAACAGGGTCCCAACATGCCCAAAATGCCTATACAAAATGCATACCAAGGCTATAGCAAGTCCGAAGGATGAATTTTGCCAATATCCGCTGAACTGGATGGCCTACTGCGGTAGGGAAGCTCTGTCTATCAGTCTATCAGGACCTGCAGCAGGACATGCAGCGTCCACAAATAAAGGACGTCAGTACGGATAATGTACTGAGTATGTAAGACAGGAAATATAATGTAAGAACAATAAGCATCAGGATAAGAAACATATAACATGTACCATCCGAATGCCTCTGAGGACGACTAACCATGTCATATCTGACGTGCATATGCATATACATATATATAGATACATCTCTTCTCAAAATCATTACATACATATGTACATATATATATATATATATATATATATATATATATATATATATATATATATATATATATATATA
>MCJB01017641.1:10263-22966 GCA_002018475.1 Nicotiana obtusifolia | reverse complement strand
ATACATATGTACATATATATATATATATATATATATATATATATATATATATATATATATATATATATATATATATATATATATATATATATATCCCTCCGTGGGCCTCCTCATCATCATATACATATGCCTCTGTGGGCCACCTCATCATCTCATCATACCCATCTGATAAGTGATTGCACAATATGTGCCTGCCCGGCCGACTATAGCGCGGCGCAGTAAAGTAAAATAGTTGTCGTCTATAGTGCGACTAAACAGAGTAAAACATATATTTGCACAATAGGTGCCTGCTCGGCCGACTATAGCGCGGCTCCATGTAGTAAAATAGATAATGCATGCTGGACTCATAAGATTCATACTATCATGGTGACGTGAGGTCGAATAAATAACAACATGTCAATCTTCCCATAAGAGGGGAAACCATATAAGCGTGCCTAGCTTCTAAGAATAAAGTATTCTTTGAGGGCTCGTGAATTCATTGCATTGTATAATTGGAGTCGTGCAAAGAAGGAACGGTATAGTCCTACATACCTGGTATGTATTGCGCCAATTCTCAAGCTACGGAATTGTTACAATCCCTTAGTCTACAAATAAAGAACAATCTAACCGTTACTCACTAATCGTCATAGCTATCATTAATCACAATTCCCTTAATTTTGTATGATGTCTCTCCACACCCTTCCTCCTCTCAATTCTAACAAACATAGTGATAACACATGCAGCTCATCTACAATCCATAATAACCATGACCCATTCCATTTAACAGTAATTATCTAGAATTCATGATTTCCAATCACCCTCCCATGAGTCCTTACATGCATGAAACAACATATCATGAATGCCTAAGAGAAGGTTGCATGAAAGGGAGTAATAACTTACCTTGCATGTGGATTATCCAGTCTTCTCCCTTGATTCTTCAATTTCTAAGTCTCACTCTCAATTAGGGCTCGCAGAAGGAGGAGACTCAGCTAGGGCTTTTCTTCGGTTCTTCAATTTCTAGATTCTTCTTCAATTTAGGGCTTGGAAGGGGAAGAAATTGGTTAGAGATCGTGTGGGACTTTGAGAGGGGTCGTTGGTGGTCCTTCTACTGAGTTTGAGTTTCAGAAAATGAAGAAAGAACGGGTTTGGACCCCCTTTTATAGGCCTGTCAATAAGTGACACACGTGTCTGACATTTTGAGGTTCGCGATCGCATTTTTGCCTCAAACACGACATGCGGTTCGCATTTTGGTCGCAAATCTCAACCTAGAAATCTGTTACAGTTTGCGATGCAGAAGGGTCAGATTTGCGGTTCGCATTTTCAACAATGCGACCGCATTCTGGTCGCATTTCTGATGCTGATTTCAGCCCTGAACTCTGTTCCATTCTGCGATGGAGGATGTCACATTTGCAGTCCGTATTTGCATTATGCGATCGCATACTGGCCGCATTTCTGACACAGATTTCTGCCTAGAAATCTGTCTTAGTTTGCAATCTTGGTGCTGGATATGCGATCCGCATTTTTGTTTTGCAGTAGCATATTCAACTCCGCGACACCTTTGCTCTTTTCTTGGTTTTTTTTTTGGAACTATTTTCCAGATTCTTAGGCTATTATATGTAAACTATCTCACAACGTATTCTAACGTATGAAATTACGGGTTGTAACAGTAGTATTTTAGTATTGGAACATACGGGATATTTATTGGAAACCATGAGCTCCGCAAACCTGAATTGGGTGTTGTAAAAATAGGGAGATGGGGTTGTTAGATGTAGTTGTTGGTTGGGTGTAGTTGGGTGATCATGCATGTGTTTTTGAAGGTCAATCACTATCCAAGGATGATTATCAGTGCGAATATTATCATGAAAGAGGGTTGAGAGATGAATAAAACCCCATTGCTAGAGATAGTGTAGGGTTATTCACTCTAGTTGTTTGATAAAATGCCTAAATGGATTAAAAACATAGAAATCCTCACTAATGTTGGTTCAATTAAACTTTTGTGATGTAGATTGAAGTATTAAAGGTAGTGAAACATAGTAGGAACCCTAAGGAAGCTTGATTAAGGTATGTTTGGTTAAACCCTTCCCAAATAATTAGATTCCATGAACTCATTATAATCTCCAAGTATAGTCTGTTCAAGTTACATCTCCCTTGTTTTGAATTGCCTCAAATAATTGAATTACCAAATGCTTATGGACTTGATTCAGGTTACATTTTGCATCGTTGTGCTCTCCTTTTTGGAATTTGTTATAAGTGCTTAAGCTTTCATGTACTCATGTGTTTGTTGCTATGACTTTCACATATTTTAAATATATTTTTTGACTTTTAAAAATCTATAGCATGTGAATGAAATGAAAGAATGAAGATGATATGTGGCCATTTCTGTCAAGAATAAGAATGATGACCTATGTCCAAAAGTGTCAATGGAAAGAAAGGTATTCTGAAATGCTTTAAAGAAATATTTTTTGGAGTATTATTATGTAACTGAGAAGGTATGGGTTGCAAGGATCTATACCCAAAATTACATGTGTCGGTATAGGAAAACGATTGGAATGAATCCCTTCGCACTATGATGAGATTATCCCCTGAATTGGGTTGATTGTATTGCTAGCAAAGTTACATCGATCCACATGGCATTATGGTGAGACGGCTTAGCCGATCGGGCCGAGATCGAATGCCATGCCGTGCACATGGTGGTCATACATTCTTATACCGATAACTAATGATCTCCCAACTAAAATGTTAATGTTTATTTGAAGGTTTTACTAATGTAATACTTTTTTCTCGCGCTTTAACATGTCATTCTTATTTCTACTAATTTTTTCCCTATTTCCATGTGTTCTCTCCTAATGTTGGCATTCCATTTCATATGAGGGTACTTAAGCTTTCATACTAATATTATTTCATATGTACTACAGTTCTTTTTTGCCAGTGACGCTGTATCTTTAATGGATGCAGTTAATACCTCAGCCTGCAACAAAGATTGACGATAGGAGCATACCCTCTCTTCAGCTGACTGTTGTGACCCCTTCTCAACACCGGGACTCTCATGTAGTATATATCTTGATCATTTTGTATATTATTTTTGGATATGATCGGGGTCTTACCACCGACACTTTCTTACTTTACTCATGACAGTTTAAAGGCGACATAGACAAATTGTGTGTCATGTATGTATGGGGGAATTGGAAATGTCATTTGTCGTTTGCTTCCACTTAAAACTATGACGTGTATGTTTTGACAACTATTAATGGCCCCCTGAAGTAATGAAAAATCAGTGTTGCATATGTTTTTTTTTTATATTCTAGGTTATCTACTCCGTATTACTTCTTCCTATCATTCAGTTCATGAGCAAAGGTAAATCCGTAGTCCGAGTTGGTCGCTTGTCCCAAATTAGACAAGGTGGCAAAGACATCCTTCATAGCTGGACGTGCAATTGGATTCCGCTCCAGCATGCTGCTACAATTTCCGTGATGCAATGAGCTTGCTCATGATCAACTTGTAGGACTGACTTATCCAGAAGCGATCTTACATCAACACCTTGGAGCTCCATCCTATTGCGTGGCCTAGACATGTTTTCTTTTTGGAAAATCAACTCCATAAGTAGAAGACCGAATGCGTAGACATCACTTTTTAAAGTGCGAATACCATCAACAATCACAGGAGCGTATGGGGAAAGAGGATAATAAACTCTCTCATCTTCCTGATCACTTATATGAGTGAGGAAACCAAAGTAGAATTAATACTTTTATGTTCAAGTCCTTGTCAATCATAATCAACGCAACTAAATGAAAATTGCCTCTCATGCAACCAGGAAAAGAGGCTTGCAAGTTGAGTCGCCACCTTCATTTTCTTATACCATCCAAAATCAAAACGAAGAATTTGATTGGCTTTTCATCATACACAAGTGCAAGTATATGGTTAAAACAGAAACCCCAAATCTTCATCAATCTTGAATGTGGCTTTTCATCCATCGCTACTTGGAGCTCATTACAGAATCTAGATGGATGATCAACATAGCACTTTTGCCACGGGTAAAAGAAATCCCATGTTTTGACTGTCACTTCACGTTCACGATCGTGAATAAAGCCTCGAAACACTCTCCCATGCATAGTCTCCTTAATTAAGTATCTCATACTGAAGTCGTCGGTTATCCCTTTCAAATCGGCCAAGCTGTAGGGTTCTGCATCACCCACCTGTCGGATTCATTTTCCAGAGAGAACTGCAGATATCCAAAAACAAATACAAGCAGGGTTGACACACAGCAAGGAAGAAGTGGTGGAAATGAAGACCCTCAACTGTCATCTGTCTAAATATACAACTCATAAGTGCCACCAAAAGAGAGGGGAGATCATCTTAGCAAACTAATGACAATCTGAATAATTTCTGTGAGAAATGCTA
Organism: Nicotiana obtusifolia; assembly: GCA_002018475.1. Classification (NCBI taxonomy): domain Eukaryota; kingdom Viridiplantae; phylum Streptophyta; class Magnoliopsida; order Solanales; family Solanaceae; genus Nicotiana; species Nicotiana obtusifolia. Next base: position 18,589 of record MCJB01017641.1, on the reverse strand, counting down.
GTATATCTTTTTGTCTTTTACCAAAAACATATTTTTTGCAGAAAGTGGAAAAAAAATAGGAATATTTTTTTTCAACAGAAAACCCAGTAGAGAAGAATTTCTTTTTTCAGCCAAACATCATTTCTAAAGGCCTTCAAGATTTGTGTTTTCCCATAGAAGAAGAAGAAGAAGAAGAAGAAGAAAGAGAGGGATATACTCATCAGCTTCCAGGAGTAGCTCTTATTGAAAGCACTGCACCACAAACCTGTCACGAGAATAACTGTGTGGCTCTTTCGATTTAAATAAGTTGTCTACTTGACTATCGAAGGGATAAATGCCCCACATCATCAATGCCTTCCTGATGCTTTCCAGGCTTTCCATTTGCCTAAGTTGGCTTTGCGGCAAATGCAATCGGAGAAGATGGATCTAAGATGTAGCTGAAAAACCTTAATATTAGGTCCCTAAATAGTGAGAAAGGACTATTCGGGCTCGGGTGCATTTGACCCGCTCAACCCGCCGAGGTTTTAATGATATATTAATAATGAAATGAGTTTAGGAGTTTTTCCTTATGTATGCTATAATAGAAACTTATTTATCTATTTTCTCTACGTTTTATAGTTTTTAAAAAGTATATAGGTTTTTTTACAAACTATACGTATTCCTCTTAAAAAGCTCTCACCCATTATTACCACCTTCAATTAAGGGATTGAATTATATCATTTCTTTTTTTTCCTACTCCCCTCCCTCCCTTTTCTTCTACTCAGATCTGGAAGCAACTTCTTCTTCCAATATTATTTCACCAAATTTTTTCTTCCAATTTCTCGAAAACTCTATACAAGATACTCACTTCTGATTTATGAAGCCACAAGAAAAATAAAAATGGACAAAAAAGTCTTGAACCAAAAAAGAAATCATAGTCGCCATAGAAATGGAACCAAAGAAATGGTTATTTTTTGTACGGTAACATTTTCGATCCTACACAATTTTAAAGATCCATCAGTAATTATAGGAAATCTGAAAATTTTCTACATATACACGTTACTACTTTAAAAACTAACATAATTCTGACACAAGATTGTACTGTACTTGTATCAGTGTTGTATCAAGTATTCTTTCATGTACTGATGCATCAAATACAATTCAGATACAAATTTGATATAATCCTGAAAGCATTCTTACACAATTTTGGTACAATTACGATACAACTTAAAACCAACTCTAAACTTAAACTGATATAGTATCGTATTATACTTGTATTAGTATTGTATCATGTATTGTTTTAGGTACAAATAGTGATACAATTATGATACAATAGTGATACCATTCTTAATTATGATACAATTTTGATCTTCATCTTTTTAAGTTTCAATCTAAAACATCCACCTAGAACCAACTCTAAACTTAAATTATGATACAATATTTAATAGAATAGTATTAGTATTGTATCAGAATTGTCTTAGGCATTGATGTATCAAACACTATTCAGATACAATTATGATACATTTATCATACAATCGTAATACAATTCCGAAACTTCTTCTTCCAATTTTAAAAATTACCTAAAACCAACTTTTAAACTTAACCAATCTCCCTTAAAACTAAGATATAAACCCTAAAGGATATTTTCAATCGTTTTCAAGAACAAACAATCCAAAGAAATCACGAATTTGTAAAATCTGGATATCTAATTCAAAGCTCCGAAGCGTTTTAATGGTATGTCAATATCAGACCCCTCTACTTGCAATTTCAGAGATAATATCCATGGATTTGTCAATAGTTAAAACTTTTTAATGGTTGTTGGTGGAATTGATTTAGAGAAATATATTATGATATAATTTTAGAGAGATACTAGTTTTATTTGTATGAAAGAGAGAGAGAGAGAGAGAGAGAGAGAGAGAGAGAGAGAGATTGGTTGATTTGTATGAAAGAGAATGACTTTAAAATCGTTTGAAATTAAAATCGTGATTGTAGGAGGCTAACTGAGCTGATAGATAGGGATAGGGGATACAGTTACAAATTAATCCTTGTATTTAAGGGATCCTTCTTTTATCATGATTTTGTACATAAATAGTAAATATAGATACAGAATGTAATTTTTAAGGAACATAAGGAAAAGTAGTTAATAAGTTTCTAATAAAGTATAGCCAGGTAAAAAACAGCACAACCCAGCTAAATCCTATTTTTCTAGCCCAAACTCAGTCCATAATTTAGCCCAAACCTGACCCGTGAATAATTTCTTCCATCCTCTTTTTTAAGAACTCTTTTGAAACTTTTGCACAAAGACAGATTGGTGGGTATTTGAGAAACAGTTGAAGTGATTATATGTTTTCGTTTTTTACTTTCCTATTAGTAAGAAAAAGAAAATCTTACATATGACACATTTTTAAGAAAGGATGAATATAATTTTTAACTCATGAGCCAGGAGTTATTTCTTTGTTTAAATATTCTTTTTATTGAAATAAAAGAAAATACTTTTTTTATAACAGGAAAAAAAAGTACTCATTGTGTGAAAAAGAAAATATTTTTTCTACATCATAAAAAGAAAGTATTCTTTTTGTTGAAACAAAAAAATAAGTTTTCTACAACATGAAAAGAAAGTACTCATTTCGTGAAAAAAAAATACTTTTTCTATATCATGGAAAGAAAGTACTTATTTCATTGAAACGAAATTAAATACTTTTTCTACATCATAAAAAGAAAATATTCATTTTGTTGAACTGAAAAAGAAAACACTCTATCTACAACATTAAAAGAAAGTGCTCTAAATAATATTTCTATTTAGGATGGAGGTGGGGGTTCGCGGGTAGGGTGGGGGTNGTGGGAGGTGGGTGGGTGGGAAGTTCTAATTTTACTACTCTTTATTATTCTGATCATTGTTAGTATTATAAGATGAATATCTATCAAATAAAATTCTAAATCCAAATTGAAAAAAGAAATCATTTGACACGAATTGACATTTATTCCAAAACATAAGATAATTTTTATATTTGCTTGTTTAAAAGTTGAGAATATTGCAAAAATTTGGGTCGATTTGGGCGGGTTGAGTTACAACCGATTGTTTAGCCCATCTTGACCCAACCCATCTTAAACCAAATGAACATTGGGCAGGGTTGAGAAATAAATCATTTAATGAGTCAGCCCATCTTGACTAGTCCAAATAGCCCATTTGCCACCCTAATTCAGGTATTGCTTTTATTTGCACAATGTAGACTATAGGCTGTATGACCCAAAATTTATATCTAGGTTTATACAATTAGATTTATAGTAAAAAAGGAGTAATCTTAATAAATATTAATATCCAAATGATGAAGCATGTGTATTTAAGAAAGACGTTTTACGTGTACCGTTGGATAGCAATAAATAACAATAATAATGGTATAAAGTTACCAAAATCAATGGAGGAAACATTAAGTTTGGTGATGACTCAAAAGGCAAAATTATCGGTATCGAAACTGGTCTGTTTAACAACAACTGTCATATCACGGACTAAATTAGAATCTGCTAAGCATCAGCCAACTATGTGATTCTGGATATTAAGTGAAAATTGGTTGTGCTATTGAAGATCAATCAGGTAAAATCATTCTTCTAGGAAATAGGTATGGAAATGTCTACATTTTAGATTGCATTGATAATTTAAAAAGTCATATCTGTCTTGCATCCATCACTGATGATCCCTCGCTTTGTCACAAAAAGCTTGGTCATGCCAGCAATCATTTGATTAAAAAACTCTCCAAATATGATTTGGTCAATGGTATGCCTAAGCTAAGCTATTCTAGAAACCATGTATGTGATGCATGTCAGCTTGGTAAACAAACTAGAAACTCTTTCAAACCCAAGGATATAGTTTCCACTAGCAAGCCTCTTCAACTACTGCATATGGACTTGTTTAGACCTACTAAAACTGCTAGTATAGGAGGAAAAAAGTATGATTTTGTTATTGTGGATGGCTACTCATGTTTTACATGGGTAATATTTTTGAGTCACAAAGATGAAGCTCTAAAGAACTTTGAGATTTTCTACAAAAAGATAGAAAGAGAAACGGGGTACCTTATCTCAACTATTCAGAGCAACCATGGAGGAGAATTTGAAAGCAGAGCAGTTGAGGAATTCTACAATGACCAAAGATACACTCATAACTTCTCAACACCAAGGTTACCACAACAAAATGGAGTGGTTGAACGTAAAAATAGAACTCTAAAGGATATGGACAGAACCATGATACTAGAGCATTCCCTACCAAATCACTTGTGGGCAGAAGCAGTCAGCACATCATGTCACATTCTCAACAGGTGCTTAATTCGATCTATTTTAAAGAAGACTCCATATGAACTATGAAAGGGTAAGAGACCCAACATTGGATTCTTTCATCCTTTGGGAAGCAAATGCTTTGTCCACCATAATGGTAAGGATAATCTTGATAAGTTTGATCCAAGAAGTGATGAAGGTATATTTCTCGGTTACTCTAATAATAGTACATGTTTTAGATTATATAATAAGCGTACTTTACGTGTAGAAGAATCAGTTCATGTTATTTTTGATGATAATAACTCTATGGCCGAGAAAGGAGATCTTGCAGGTGATAAAGAGATCAGTCAAAATCAACCAATGATCAGTGAACAGATGAATTCAAAAGAATTTACTGACAGTGCAAATGAAATCCCACATTCGACTAATGAAGACATCAGTGAGCATGATAAATCTCATACTGGGTCGACTAATCAACATACTGAATCAATACCAAATGAATGAAGAAGCGAGCCTGATCCTCAAAAGTTTATCATTGGAAATCCAACTAATGGAATGAAAAAAATATGAGCTCTAAAGAAAAGGACTAACATTGAACTCATATCCCAAATAGAGCCAAAGAAAGTTGATGAAGCTCTGAAAGACTCAAGTTGGGTACAAGATATGCAAGAAGAACTTGATCAGTTTGACAAAAATCAAGTTTGGACATTGGTTCCCAAGCCAGCAAACGCATCAGTTATAGGTACAAAATGGGTATTCAGAAACAAACTAAATGAAGAAGATAAAGTTATCCGGAACAAAATAAGGCTAGTCGCTCAAGGCTACTCTCAACACGAAGGAGTCGACTATGATGAAACCTTTGCTCTGGTAGCACGGTCAGAATAAGCAACAAAGGCACTTGGAACTCCCATGAGTCCAGCTACATCTCTTGACAAAGATGAGGAAGGAACACCAGTGGATGAATCAAAATATCGTGAAATAATTGGGTCTCTACTTTATTAAACTGCCAGTCACCCTGACATAATGTCTAGTGTGTGCAGATGTACCAGGTTCCAAGCAGCTCCCAAGGAGTCACATTTAACAGCTGTAAAATGAACTATTAGATATCTTATTGGAACTACATCTCATGGCTTATGGTATCCACATCTTAATAATTTTAAGCTCGAAGGTTTTTCAAACGTAGATCTTGTAGGAGATAAAGATGATAGGGAAAGCACACATGGAACTTGTCAACTGCTTGGAAAATCGCTTATTTTCTGGAATAGTAAAAAAAAAATAGGAATCGGTTGCATTATCTACAACTGAGGCTGAATACATTGTTATAGGACAATATTGAGTTCAACTACTTTGGATGACTCATCAACTAAGTGACTATGATTTTTTTTAAGCCTATTAAAATTTTCTATGATAATTCTAATGCCATATGTCTATCAACAACTCCAGTGCATCATTCTAGAGTGAAGCATACAGATATCAAGCATCATTTTGATCATGTTCTTAAGGGTGACATTGAATTGTCGTTTGCTAGTACTGAAAATCAATTAGCTGATATTTTCACTAAGCCATTTCTAGAGGATAGATTTCAAAATTGAATCACTCATGCTAGGTCAGCGTATCTATCTAGATCGTTCTACTTTTGATTCTTTGTTTAAGGGTGAAATTCTTGTTACTTTGCTCTGTTTAAAAACTCCTAGCTTGATGATTTTAAAGTGTCGTTTCAACAAGCCAAACAATGACTTATTGATTCCATGCCTGATCCTCTGCCAAATCAATTAAGACCTAGTGACATCAATTTTAAAACCCGTATTCTTGCCCACATTATTGTCACCACCATTCGTCCTACAACAGGTTCCTACACCACATTATCTCAAGGGGACACCTTTTTGGTCTACTATCTTCTCACCAAGCACAAGGTGAAACTGTCTTCCTGAGTAATCAATTTCATGATTGAATATGTTGAAGATCCTTCAAGTCTACCTTACTTGATGGTCATCACTCACCTCCTCGAGGCTTTAAATATCCCCCTTTAAAACTATCCGTATGTATCTATTTCCAAGTGTTATAACAATAGGGAATTTGTTAACATGGGATATGTTGCTGTGGATGGTACTTGGATAAAGAAGCAGGAAATTGAAGCCAAAGTGATTCCCTCCAGTTCCAAGGTAATGGTTGATACTTCTCAGGCTGTTATCAACAATCCGGAGTTGCTTGCAAGGATAGCTTCACTTGATGACAAGCTACTACCATCAAAGAGATACTTGTAGCCACTCAGACCTCCGTTGGAGATATTTACAAAATTGCAAAGGAAACAGGATCTGACGTGTCCAAGCTGAGAGTCATGGTTCTGAAAATAGCAGAAAAAGCAGTGAAAGCTTTCAAGGAAGTTCATGATCGTGTTGATGGAATATCGTCACAATGAACTCAAGCTTTTATCGCCTCAAAGAAGTTATCTGCATCACCCTTACCTATTTCCTTCGTCGATGATCTGTGTTAGTTTCTTAGATAATTTCTTTTAGTTTCTCTAGAGAATTTATTTTTCTTGCATGTTTTTGGATACTTTGTGGATGACTGCAATTAAACTTACTATCTATTAATCTTATCTGCTAGTAATTAAACTTGCTTGGCCCTTTTTTTGATTGATGCCAAAGGGGGAGATTGGGTACCACTAACTTGCAGGTAAGGTTCAGTCGAATGACTGAACAAGAGTCAACTACTGGGCAACTGGATGAGGGGAAGTCGACTCAAAGTACCTGACAACAGTTGAGGGGAAGCCGGCTAAAGACACGAAAATCTCTGACAGCAAGTGGAGTCTATAAACAGGGAAGTGAAACGAATCAAGTTTTTTTTGTAATCATCTAAAATGGAGAGATTGCTAGATATATGTTTTAATGATAAAATGTTACTTAACTCTAATTGTAGAAAATCAAGCCCAAAGAAAGAAGTCAAAAGAATTGGAAAGATTCTAGTAAAGATCTGAAAGCAAGAATCAAGGACTCAAACGTGCAAGTCAAGATCCAGAAGCAAGAATCAAGGAGTAAATATGCTGTGATTATGAGCTTCACGGAAAACAAATATTTGATTCAGCTATTTACGAAAGGCATCAATCAATCAGTATTGAAAATCTACAAAGAATATTCAATCACGCATCCCATAGAATATTCAATCACAACGGCTTGCGAAGAAAAGAAAATCACGGAGGCAGCAGTTTAGTAACGAAAGTTTCATTTTATTCTTGGAATAAAATCATCTTGATTGATTCTGAGGATCAACTCCCTTGGGTTTCCCTCCTTCTATGGAACTATCATGCCGTGAATAATGGAGCTCAATTCTTATTTATACAGCAGAAGATGCAAAGAAAGGATATACTTTGAGCGAACCACTATCATTCTTTTTGTTCTACTCCAAACAAGCATCGTAGTCTACTCTAGATTTACTATGTAACTAGGAAGAGAAGAAAGAGAGAGAAATCACTGGTGAGAAATTGTATCAAGAAGAGAGGAAAGAACAAATCTAGTGACGAAGTTGTTGGTGTATAACAACACCAACCAACTTGTACCAAGAAACATCATACTTGAAAGAGAACACCCTTGCAACCCAAGGGGACCGGACGTAGGATTCATTCTGAATCTGAACCAGTATAAAACATCTTGTGTCATTTACTTTCTGTAATTTACTTTTCTGTATTTAGTTTACATCTCACATCAAAAGTCCGTCGACAAGAAAGCAATTTAGTCGACTACCTCGTACTAGAAAAGAAAAAATTACAATGTACCCTCTCTTGCACTGTCACTTCTAAGGGATAATCTCACTTTGTGGACCTCAGATCTTGAAGAGGGAGGTGAACATTCTAAGGGCGAGAGCGTCAAGGGGAGAACTAGCTGATGTTTTAAAGGAGAGAAATCTTTATGACGGTGGCTCCTTTTGGAGACATGTTTGTTTTTCATATAATGTTTCAAGGATTCATGCTTATTAACTTATATTTCATTCTGCCTACATAAATTCTCAAGAGTACTTCTAATTTCAGACTGCCTTTCTTTTGCAAAAACAAAATATAAAAAAAAGTATATATATATATATATATATATATATATATATATATATA
>MCJB01017641.1:0-10218 GCA_002018475.1 Nicotiana obtusifolia | reverse complement strand
AAAAAAAAATATATATATATATATATATATATATATATATATATATATATATATATATATATATATATCCTCTCCTTTCAGTCGAGCATGCCCGCCTTTTAGCACTTCCCTTCCCGAAGTGAGAGTAGGAGAAAGGAAAGCGCACTCGATCAATTACCATGCCGTGTCGTAAGACAAAAAGTCACCTGCAGGAGCTTAAAACCAATATCTTGGGGAAAGGCCTCTACTCTACGAACCAAGTCTTTCTGACGAGGCACCGGCTTTCTTCTTTTATCCCTGAGTAGCATTTACATTCACTGAGGAATGGGCGGATGCTTTAACATAGGCAGATGTGGGACACAGAAAGAATAGATTCAGGTGCTCCTAAGTCAAGAGATTCTTCTCCCTAAGTAGCATTCTTGTAGGTACAGAAGGAATTCTCCTATCTCTGAAAAGATAAAGCTAAAAGCAATCTCTAGTATAGATATTGATATTGACCCGCCTCTATGGGAGGTGGGTGGGGATCAAGAGAAGCAAGGTCAGGCACATCATACTCTTCAGGGATTGTATCATGTCAATTTTCATAGTGAATTTCTTGCATATCCACCATGAAAGCGAGAGCTCGAGGCGGCGGGAAAGGAGAATCAACAAGATAGGATGCTCTGTCCCAACTAACAAGAGTAGGAAGATTCCATCTTTGAATCTTGTGCTTGACGGTGATCATTTCAGCCATGTCGTAACAGTCTTTAGTGCTTTCTGTTTCAATGGTTTGGAACCCTTCTTACTTTCTTTATTATATCAGAGAATTTTTTCTCTTGGTCCGCTAACTCCATTAAGTGTTGGTGGGTGGGGGTAGAGCCTCTAGCGCCAATGTCGATGAATTAAAGGTGCCTGTTTATGGTATGGAATAGGAAGAGCAAGAATGGAACCACTATCGCTTGTCCTATCATCCACGATGAGCTTCTTTCATTCATCAGTATGGGGTAGGTAGAGTCCTTTGCTCGTATGCTTGGCATTACTATAGTCGCACCAGTCTTCCTTCCTTTTTAGTGCACATGAAATGGAAACCCTAATAGAGACTACCCGCACGGTGATCAAAACTCTTCCTTCTCTGCTTCACTGTCAATTGATTGGCGCATGAACGAAGCTGTAACGGAGCATGTATGCGACGATCAAATACGGCTTTGCCAGCTGCCTGTGATAGGAAAAAGAAAACTTGATCACATAGTTCGTGCCGAGAATTTCCCACCTCGCCTTTGATCTTTCCCTTGCCGTGTAGGTAAAGCTAGAAGAGCCTCATTGGCCAGACAGCTGACAAGCAAACCTTCCATTCTTATGTTTACATTACTTCTCTCTTTCTCGCATTAACCAGACAAAGGTTTCAAATGAGCATCCCATGGGGCAGCCATAGCTTGAACATTCCTTCTCGCAGTCAGCTACATAACTCAGGCAACAAAGGTTCGAGCAGGATGGCAGTTAGTCTTCCTCGTCTCTTTGGGGTGGGTGGCGCGAATAGCTCTTCTAACATCAGCATGGATTGACCAGAGACTGGGAGTAGTCATCATCTTTTGCACAAGAATATTTATCTTCTTATCCAATGAGGAATAAAATTCATTATAAAAAGAATTAATTCAAAATTTTATTTCCATCCATTTCACTTCCCTCTATTTTCTATTCACACATTTACCCAAAAAACCCAACAGTATCATCCCAACTTTTGACTCAAGCCATACACTAATAAGACAAGAGAAGAAAACTTAGTCTTATGGACGTCATTAGATAAGCTATACCCCGCGGACAACCAATTATACAAGCAAAAGAAAAAAAATGACTACTGTTATAAATAGAATTGTATTTAAGGTGGATGTCTATATTTTAGAGAGATTATAAGGTTTATTATTTTGTGGCTAAGTCACTTTTTTCCTATAAATAGAGGGGTTCTATTCCATTGTAATTCATCCCAAATCAATAACAATTCTCTCTCTACTTTTCTCTGCAATACTCTTCTTCTTCTCTTATTGTTTTATAACACGTTATCAGCACGAGACTCTAACCAATTGAGTAGAGGTCGGTTGTTTTAACTTGTAGATATACTATTATTTAGTTGTCTAATCTTTGAGAAATTAAACCGCCTGTAGAGAGAAGATATAGGAATTTGCGTGAGGCTCTTGCGTGAATATATTGATATTCCTATACTAGACATCTGCTTTGGTCACTAGGCTTTGGGATTGCATGATTCTCAACTTATACATAATATTGAGTATAATGATTGTCAGTTGTTACATGAACTTCCTTCAGGAATTAATTCTGGATTTAAGGTAAGTATTTTACCTTATTTTTCTCTTTTAAATTCTTAAATTCTATAATTTGATTTTAAATACAAGCAAAGACAATAAATTTTGATTATAACTCTAATAGAGTTTGTAAGAAACTATAACCACTCGACGTAGTAAAATAAAAAGATGCCACAATAAAGTAGAAGTTTATTGATATAAAAATTCATATCATAATAAACTTGAGTTTATTGATAATTGCACACGCCATGGTGTAAATCTGAAGTTTATCAATATTAATAATTTATCCAGTTGGCATAATTAGTTTAGCCATGTTAAATTAAGTACCATGTGCAAAAATAAAAGAGAATTCACATGGCTAAACATTAAAGAACTAGAAAGTTCTTTAGGAATTCTCTTATATTGTTTGTTCTCATCAATTAATAGACCAACTAAAATTGGGATTGAATTCCATGACTGCTGAAAATATCAAAGTGAATATGAGCCAGTTCACCTGCCTGTATATCACATAAGATGCATCTATGAGATGATTACATGTGCCATTATTATTAACCCGCACATAGTGTTTGCCAGATAACTTGCTCAATAATTTAATTTAGAGCATAATCCAGATTATCTATCAAGACAGTTCATCTTGATAAGTTGGTTTACATTGCAGTTGGTTTAGCAAAATGAATTATTGAGTACCTCCACTTAATAGCTAAATTATTCCTTATGAGAATAAGATTATCTATATTAGTTTGATATATGTTATATATGAAAGTATATTACATTTTTCATCACAAGTGGTTCAGGGTCAGGAACAAAATAATTTTATCTTATTTTTATTAATGTGCGGTGTATATTTTGATTAACATTATAACACCAAAGATGGGTTTTCAAAGTTGAAGAAGCAAGTCAGTTTTTCTGACATGAGGGAAGACAAGATAAAAATTGAGAAAACGTTACATGGAATGAATTATCATTTGTACATCTAGATTCTCGAATAAGATAATATGAACTTGAAGTTCATAAAAAGATAATTCATCTACAATATATTGCAAAGCATTCTAGACGCATTTGCTGACCCAAAGAATGTAACTATATTCTCACTGCGAATGCTCCTATTATAAGAAGTTCTAGAAGGACAAAGTCTATGATACGCTTAAAGCGTGTAGACAAATCAGTTTCAAATAAAATTCTTGATGAAGAAAATGAGCAAATGACTAAAATGATCATAATAGGGAGGCAAGCAATCTAGAAAATCACATGACAAAATACTTCATAAAATCTCAGGAGAGGTTCAGGTACCTAAAAATTTAAATGAAGAAATTTCTATGTCACGTCTTTATGGAAAAATGTGGATGGAACAAATATAAAATGTTCGTCGATGACATCTATGATACCGCCAAGTATAGATGAGGATCTTAAGACTGTCAAATACAGATAAAAAAATATTGGCCAAATGGAAGAGACACAATTCAAATAGAATTGGTTTCATAAGAAAGACATGTAGTTTTGGACATGTAGTTCAAACACTCGAAAGTATAAATAAATGATATGTACAATTCTTTTTATCTATCTTATATGTCTAGCATGACATAAAAACTTGATATGCATATAAAGTTTATTCATATGGCTTATATGACTTAATTTATATGACAATCCCTGAAGAATTTAAATTGCTTAAAGCATATAGAATTCTTGGTCATGAAGTACTACATGCTAAGTGCAATTTGTGCACATATATATCTTGCTATAACTATAAGCATGATAATATGATAGCAAGAGTTTTTACCCTTATGTGAAGATATTGAAATGACGATTCCAACAAGAACATATGAAGACAATACATCTATCAGGGATGATGATTTCAAGGTGTAACAAATTCATTCAAGTTAATATGGTTGATTTGTTTATCAAATCTCTACTAACGATATTTTGAAAATGGTGCACAAGAATGAAATGCAAAGGCTCAAAGACATGAATTGATGTCTCATCGGGGGGAGTTAATACACCTTGTACTCTTTTTTCCTGCAAGGTTTTGTCCCTCCGGGTTTTCCTTGCAAGATTTTTAACGAGGCGACCAAAAGGTATATTTCTAAACATGTGTACTCTTTTTTCTTCTCTAGAATGTTTATCTCACTGAGTTTTATTAGTTAAGGTTTTAACGAGGCACATTATCTGTTGAATAGATATTCAAGGGGGAGTGTTATAAATAGAATTGTATTTAAGGTGGATGTCTATATTTTAGAGAGATTTTAGGGTTTATTACTTAGTGGCTAAGTCACTTTTTCCCTATAAATAAAGGAGTTCTATTTCATTGTAATTCATCCCAAATCAATAAAATTCTCTTTCTACTTTTCTCTGCAATACTCTTCTTCTTCTCTTATTGTTTTAACAACTACCTTATTATTCAACATAATATCCCCGGGCAATTTCCAATATTTGGATAACAATATCTCCAATAGATATTTAAAAAATAAAAAAATAAAAACCAAAATTGAAATAGTATTATCTCTTCTCTTGTTTCTTTCCTCTCACTATATGCAGCCTAAAATATTCAACTAAGGAACCAGACAAGTGACAAGAAGGAAATGAGTTTGCTTATAAAATTAAACAACTTTTAGAAAAATGAGTTAGTTGCCAAACTAAGCCGGTAAATTGAAAATGAAAGATGGTTTGTTTCTACTTCACATGCTAATTGAAAAGAAACAAAAAGGTTTAATGAGTCTAAAAGAGCCTTAATATTTTGTCGGTGTTTTTACTTGTTGTCTGCTTTCTTTAATTTTATCTTAAATCGGAAGTCTATCGAAAATAATCTTTTTATCTTTATAAGGTATGGACCTGCATACACTTTACTCCTCCCAAATCTCACTTTATGAAACTATACTGAATTTATTGTTATTGTTATTAATTTAAAATAGGGTTTGAAAACTTAGAGAAATAATTTTGAACATTATTGAGAAAACATCAAAAAGTAGATTATAGAAAGCAAAGTATATTTGAAAATTGTAAGAAAATAAAATCAAAGAAATGTTGCTGCTCATTGTCATCGTCTTGGTGAGAGAGGAACCCACGTGTGCAAAGACAGATTCGAAATTTAAAGTTTATGAGTTTAACCGTTAAGATTTTTAGGATTGAATCTGTTATATTTTTAAAATTATGAGTTCAAATTTATTATTTATTATAATTTTAGTAAGTTATACACATAAAATTATACCTCGCATCGAAAGTCACTTGGCTACATCCGCTTCTGCATCAAAATTGATGAAGCTTAAAATTATCGGGTTCAACTGAACCTAGTACTTTTGACACGAAACATATATTTATAATAAAAATTCATCAAAATTATATAAATAATAAATATAAACTCATAATTTAAAAATAATAATAAATTTAATACTAAGAACCTTAAATATTAAATCCTTATGGCTTAAATACTACATCTGCCTCTGCTCTGCATATGGGTAACTTGTAGCGTTGAAAAGCAAGAATCTCAAAAAAATCAAGATATCCTTTTGTCTTTGTTCTCAAGGAGTACATGAATCGTGTGAAATATCACAAGCACTCAATGTCATGGCTGCCCTATTTTTCTTTTTCTTTTTATTCTTTATGAATGGTTTAATCTTTTTTTCTTATTTTTTGAGCTTTTCATTAAATATTGGACATTACTGATCCAATTAATTTACCCATTAAACGAATAATGTGTTAATTGTCATCGATTAATTTACCCACTAAATAAATAATGTGCTAATTGTCCGCAAGGGTTCATTAAGTTGGTTGGGTGAGTAATTTCATACATGGAAGACTTGGATCGATTTCCCTTGTCAGCGACTTCCTCAGTCAAAATTCGTCGTATCGGGTTTTTCTAGCGCGATTTACATCTTCTGTGTGATTTGCGAGCCATTGCACATTAAGCAGGTTACCCAGTGCGTACCCAAAGGATAGCGACTGCAAATTTTTCTGGGAATTGTCCAAAAAAAAATAAAAATAAAGTGTTACTCCCTCCATTTCAAATTAGACGAGGTACTTTTTTTTTTAATATGTTCATAAATAAATGACACATTTCTAAATTTGAAAACAATTCAACTTTAAACTTCTCATTTTATACATTTTACACTTTAATGAGAAACTTTTATAACTATACAAATGTCACGGTCCCACAAAATTTTTACCCCTTAAGCTTTTAAGATCATAAGTTTCAAAAAGTCTTCTTTTTTTTCTTAAACTTCATATCGAGTCAAACTACTTTATCTAAATTGAAACGGGAGAGAAATTATTAAGAGACTTTTTATTTTTAAATTTTGAATTCGAAGCTCATGATTAAGAGTTAAAAGACGCCCACCATCATACCATGCCATTTGTTAGTGTGAATGGTCCTAATCCTGTCAAAGCCTGCTAAGGATGGGAACCTATTTTCTTCATCAAGGTGTAAGCCACGTGCAGATTGGTATGTTCAACCTCGATTTTCTTCATTGGTTAATTTCATTTCGACATCCTGCCGTTGCACAAGTGATGAAAAATCCAAAAAAAAAAAAAAAATTAATTTATATATTGTCACAATCCGAAAAATTTTCACTTCGAGATCGTGATGATGCCTAACGTTCAACTGTTAGGAAAGACAACATTAGAACACAGTAATTATTTTAAAATCAATTCGAAAGCAGTTTAACAAGAAATAAACTATAGAGTTTAAAAGCAGATAAAATAAATTCAAACGCTGACTTAACAAAACCCTGGAATCTGGTGTCACAAGTACATGGGCATTCTAACAGTGCTATAACCAAAGTTTGAACGAAAGTACAACTGTTTGAAACAAAAATAAACAGTAGAACTAGATAGAGAAGGGGACTCAGGGCTGCGAACGCCATGCAGCTATACCTCAAGCCTCTGTGACCAGCTAATCCAAGCAAGCCTCCACTAACTGCTGCTGGGATCAATTTTAGAATCTGGACAATAAGTGTAAAAGTGTAGCATGAGTACAACCAACCTCATGTACTCTGCAAGTGTAGTGCCTAACCTTGATAAGATAGTGACACAATGTTATAACAAGGCACTCACTAAAAACCTTTACGAATATAATAAAATAACAACAAAATAGAGAAAGCAAGTATAACATAGAAACTGGGATATAAATTACATAAATCTTTTGCTCAACTTCTCAAAATGACATGGTATAGTAACAACAGACAATCACAATAAAATAAGTCTTCTTCGTTGCGGCACGCAACCCAATCCACAAATATATATATATATAAATCAATTCTTCTCCATCCCCGATACACAAATATATATATAAAAAAATACCGTTGCGGCGTACAACTCAATCCCAAACAATAGTACTAATGTCTGTTGCCGCATGCAACTCGATCTCAAACAGTAATACCAATATCCGTTGCAGCGTGCAACCTGATCCCGCATGATAATACCAATAACTGTTGCGGCACGCAACCGATCCCAAACAATAATAAATTAAAAATGTAAACTACAACCAACTACGGTGTATCACAAAATAAAACTTAATAAAGAAATTACATAATTAAAGAAATAAGTGGATAAATGTAGCAATCTAATAACACATGAGGTGAAAAGGCAAGTAAAGACAGTCAATAAGTAAATACACAGACACGATGAAACAATTAGAAATTAAGGCATGTAATGGATAAAGACATGAATTTGACATGTAAAAGCAAGTAGCAGTTAAAGCATTTAACAAGTAATAACATGAATCAATGAAGGCACGAAATAATTAAAAATAATAAGTAAATGTCCCAACCCGTATGCTTAACCCGTGACTACGCATATACTCTTGTCACCTTGCATATACGCCATCCCCACACATAAATCAAGTAGCAAGTAAGCCAATCAAATCCTAATTCCCTCAAGTCAAGGTTAGAAACAATACTTACCTCTTTCCGCTACCAAATCGATATTCAACCACAACCTTTCCTTTAGAATTAGCCACCAAACCAATCAAATATAGCCAAATATAGTTCAAATAATTCGAAATAAACTTTAGAAACCACCCCCAAGTGAAAAAGATTCGACCTTTAATAAAATTGAAAAAAGTCAACAAAATCCCGGGCCCGCTTGGTCAAAACCTGATATTCGGACCAAAACCCCATTACCCATTCACTCCTGAGCCCGGTTATGCGATTTATTTCAAAATCCGACCTCAAATTGAGATATAAATCTCAAATTTTACAAAATTTCCAATTTCTAACCGAATCCCTAATTTCAACCATGAAAATCTAAGATTTGATGTTAAAATCTCATGAAAGTAATGGGGAATTGAAAGAAAATGGTTAAAGTTGCTTATCAATGAATTTTGGACGAAAGGGTTCTTCAAAAAATCGTCTCTAGAGTATTTAGGGTTGAGAAATAGTGTAAAATGAGCTAAGTCCAGATTTTCTCATCTTTTACCCAGCTGCAGGTGTCGCATTTGCGAAGTCTTGTTCGCAAATGTGTTTCCCGCAAATGCTAGACCATGATCGCATTTGTGATCACTGTCTCAACACCTCAGATGTCGCATTGGCGATAAAATATTCGCATTTGTGAATCACTACCCAATAGCAAAAGCGGAACCCTCTTTCGCATTTGTGAAGACTTTCAGCCTAGGGCCTGAGTCGCGAAAGCGATAGATTAGTTGCAAAAGCAAAGACTCAGGTTCGCATTTGCGACCTATGCATCGCATTTGCAAAGAGTACCACCCCTAGCCCATAATCGCATTTGCGAGTACGACTTTGCAAAAAGCAGGACTCGCAATTGCGAACAGGTTTTCGCAAGTGTGAGACTTGCAATAAGGCACCAGTAACTGCTGGACACCAGCAGTCTTCAAACCACCTCAACTCAGCTGTAATACCTTCGAAACTCATCTGAGCCCCTAGGGCTCCAAATTAAACATGCACATAAGTGTATTTACATCATATATACTTGCTCGCTACCTTAAATTATCAAAATAACATCAAATAGCAAGAATCGATAATCAAAATCAAGATTTCAACTTGAAAACTCATTTTTCACAATCTTTCACAAAATGCATCGGAACTCGCTCGAGTCATCCTGAACCCCAACCAAAAGTGTGTACCAAGTCCATAAACGTCATAAGAACCTACCAGAATCGTCAAAATACCGATCCGAGGTCGTTTACCAATAATGTTGACCGTGTCATTTTAAGCCAAAAAGTCACTTTTTCTTCAAATTGTTTTACCTAAAATCTCTCCGGAAAAGAAATGGACCACGCACGTAAATGAAAAAATATCAAAATGAAGAGAATGGAGGTCTCAGAATACGAAATAAAGGCTAATATTCAAAACGACCTATCGGGTCGTTACATATATATATATATATATATATATATATATATATATATATATATATACTATATGTTTTCTGGAAAAAAAAAGAGAAAGAAAGAAAAAAGAACAAAGAATAAAAAGATATGAAAAGTATATATAAGTCGATGGTCAAGATCATGTAATTCATTCTATATAAGTTGATGGGTTTTCTTCGATTATTTACAGCGTGTTTGGTCTAAGGTTTTAAAATAAATTTTTGGTGAGAAGCAATTTGTATTTGACTAATTAATTTAAAAAGTATTTTTGAATAGCAATTTATATTTGATCAAACTTTTTAAAAAGTTGTATTTTTTTTTAAAAATGCTTCTGAAGGAAAAGTTATTTTTTTGCTTTTCGAAAACAGTTCCTTCTAAAAGCACTTCCTTCTAAAATTTTGGTCATATATCTTAAATTTGAAAAGAAAAAAGAAAAAACTTTTGACAAAAAAATCGTTTTGGCCAGAAAAAGCTTGGTCAAACAGCCTATTAGACTTGATGGTTCGAGTGTAAGGGTGTGGCCCACCACGGGCCTGGGCCTGACGGGCCTGGGCCTGGCGGGCCTGGGCCTGAGGCGGGCTTGGGCCTGGCGGTCCCGGGCCTGGCGGTCCCGGGCATGGCGGGCTCGTG
>MCJB01017640.1:266015-317629 GCA_002018475.1 Nicotiana obtusifolia | reverse complement strand
ATATATATGTATATATCATAATAATTTCCACGGATATCATCCGGCAATTAGGAACATTTTTGTCTTATGCATTGCAGCAATATCATGAATATCATACAATAATGATGACATCAATATACAATAATCATCAACAAATGACTCACGGTCATGTTTAACACCAAGGTATAGGTACTCGTCACCTTACCTATACGATTTTCTCATAGAAAAGCAATTTAGCATATAGCACATAGTACCTAATCCCTCGAGCTAAGGTTAAGACGGACACTTACCTTGCTCGGCAACAATTTCAAGGTTTCAATAAACCTTAGCCTTGACACCTTGCGTCCAAAGGCTCCAAATCTATTCATAAACAATTCATCATATTCAATACCCACAATGGAAACCAATTTCCATTTAAATTTATAAGATTTACGGGTAAATTCCCGAAATTGACTCAAGGTCAATAGTGGGGCCCATTTGGCGAAATTGTTCGAAATTTATGAAATGTTGTTACCCATTACAATGTGGGTCTATACATCTCAAATTCGTCAAAATCCGTCATCGGATTGACATTAAACCCCAATTTCATATTTTTTTTTCAGAAATTGAGAAGAATCCTAGGTTCTTCTCTTTCACAAATTTGTGAATTTAGAATGGGGTTAAGTATGGAAAACAATAAACTAAGAGGGATTGAGGGTATCGATTACTTACCCGATGATTCACTTAAGTTTCCCTCTCTATTTGTTCCCAACTTCACTTCGATCTTCTTCTCAAAAGCCTCAAATGTTTTCAAGATAGTACAACCCCTTTTCTTGCAAGTTTAATCACAAAATCTTGATTGCATGTGTGTTTGGGGGTTGATTTCTAGTGATTTTTGTGCTTACAAATGTTTTATCTCGTGGGTATTGAGCTATGTGTTTCAGTTGTACACAAATGGACCCTAGGTCCTATTTATAGTGGCTTAAGAATCGGGCAAAATACTCAGCAAAAGTCAATTTCGCGTCGCCCATGTGCAAATTCGCGGTTCGCACTTCACTTTCGCGAACCGCTTTTTCCATCGCGAACTGAACAAAAAGTTGGCCCAGGTTCTGTCCAACTTCGCGATGCCCAGGTGCATTTCGCGGTTCGCATTTTCAACATGCGGACCGCTTTTCTCGTCGCGAAATAGCCCCTCCAGTTCTGTTCCTGTTCGCGATGGCCTTTGCCATTTTCGCGGCTCGCTTTCTCAACATGCGAGTCGCTTTTTCGTCGCATTTCCCACCTGAAGCTTCTGCTTCACTTCGCGAGGGTTGGAGGGTTTCGCGATTCGCATTGTCAATATGCGAATCGCTTTTTGGGTCGCGAAACTGATCAGCCAACTGATCCTTTTCCTCATTTTACTAATTTAAGTCTAACTTCTTCGTACGGAGTCCGATTTGGACGATTCTTTTTGCTATGGCTCTGTAATTTCAATACGGAGCTAATGCCTCAAACAAAACTGAGTTTGGAGCTCGTTTACTAATTTTAATATCAATTATACCAGAAATGAAATGTTTGTCGCTTCATGAAGCGACGTTTTAAGTCCCGTTGACCATTCAAAATTCACCCGAGACCTCCGGGACTTAATCTGAACATGCACACCTGTTCTATAACCTCATTTAAACTCGTTCCAATCATTGGAACACTAAAATGAACATCGATTTATTAGATTTGCATTGAAACCAAATCCTATGAGCTTCAAGGATCCTCAATTCGATCCTTCGATCCGAACCCAACCAAACGGTGTCCGAATGGTCTGAAAATTTGCACGCAAGTCAAAAATTACATAAGGAACCTACAGCAACTTTCGGAATTTCATTCCGACTTCCGGATCAAAATTTCACTTATCGACCGGTAAGCCGAACTTCCTCGACTCAAGTCTATTATTGTTCGAGGTCTATCAAATATATTCCGGTCACTCGTCTAAGTCATATATTCCCTCCCGAAGCTAGTCGAGTCGTCGGATTTCAAATCCGAGCCTTCTAACTCAAAAGTCAATCTCGTGGTTGATTTTAGCGACTTAGACTTTCTTAAATGAGACCACGTGTCTCATTTCTTTTTAATTCACATCAAGTACATTTTACTCGATTTAATTCTCACACTACATAATAAATGGAATAATTCGGGGCAATAAAGTGAGTCATCACAGATTCTATTATTGTGGATCGTGTGTATCGATCGTGTGTGGTGACTATTGGGGGTTATGAAATGAGAGTTGATCTTTCACTGCTTAGCATCGTTGATTTTGACGTGATATTCGGCATGGATTTGTTGTCGCCCATGTTACACTATTCTTGATTTTAATGCTAAGACCGTGATGCCGGCGATACCGGGGTTACCGGGGTTAGAGTGGAGAGGCTCCTTGGATTATGTTCCTAGTAGGCTGATTTCACATTTTAATGCTCAACGGAGGGTTGAGAAGGGATGTTTGGCGTACTTGGCCTTTGTGAGAGATTTCCCATATGTGTTTCCAGCATACCTGCTGGGAATGCTACCCAAAAGGGACATTGACTTTGGTATTGATCTGATGCCGAGCACTCATCCCATTTTTATTTCACCGTATCGCATGGCACCTATAGAGTTGAAGGAGTTGAAAGAACAGTTGTAGGAGCTGCATGATAAGGGCTATATAGGGCCTAATGTGCCACCTTGGGGTGCATTGGTTCTATCTATGAAGAAGAAGGATGGTATTATAAGGATGCCTATTGACTACAGGCAGTTGAACAAGGTTACTATTAAGGAAAAGTACCCACTACCGCGCATTAATGACTTATTTGATCAGCTTCAGAGTGACAAATTGTTTTCAAAAATTGATTTAAGGTCAGGGTATCTGGGATTCAGATATTCCCTGGATGGCTTTCAGGACCAGTTATGGTCACTATGAGTTTCTGATGATGTCTTTCGAGCTGACTAATGCCTCAATAGCCTTTATGCAATTGATCAATAGTGTGTTTCAGCCGTATCTTGATTCTTTTTCATAGTATTCATTGATGATATATTGGTGTATTCACGCAGCTAAGAGAATCACGAGCAGCATATGAGGATCGTGCTCCAGACCTTTAGGGAGAAAAAGCTATATGCAAAATTCTCCACAAGTGTGAATTTTGGCTTGAATCTGTGGCGTTTTTGGGGCATGTGGTGTCCAGTGAGGGGATTAAAGTAGATCAGAAGAAGATTGAGGCAGTTCAGAGTTGGCCTAGATAGTCTTCTGCTGCTGAGATCTAGAGCTTCCTAGGTTTGACCGGGTATTATCATCGTTTTGTGGAGAGGGTTTCTCGTCCATTACTGCACCTTTGACTAGATTGACCCAAAAGGGTGCCCCATTCAGGTGGTCTGATGAGTGTGAGAAGAGCTTTCAAAAGCTCAAGACTGCCTTGACTACAGCTCTAGTTCTATGTTTGCCTTTGGGATCGGGTTCTTACATCGTCTATTATGATGCTTCACGGATTGGCATTGGTTGTGTGTTGATGCAGGAGAGTAGAGTTATTGCTTATGCTTCACGTCAATTGAAGCACCATGAGAAGAACTACCTTGTACATGATTTTGAGTTGACAGCCATTATTCACGCATTGAAGACTTGGAGGCACTATCTCTACGCCGTGTCTTGTGAGGTATTCAGAGATCACAGGAGTCTAGAACGCTTGTTCAAGCAAAAGGATTTGAACCTGAGGCAACGGAGGTGGTTAGAGCTACTAAAGGACTATAACATTACCATTCTTTATAACCCGGGGAAGGCCAATATGGTGGTTGATGCTTTGAGTAGGAAGGCTAAGAGCATGGGGAGTATATCATATATTCCAGTTGAGGAGAGACCGTTAACATTGGATGTTCAGGTTTTGGCCAATAGATTTGTGAGGTTAGATATATCGGAGCCCAGCATAGTTCTAACTTGTATTGTATCACTGTCTTCTTTGTTTGAGCGCATCACAGCGCGTCAGTATGATGATCCCCGCTTGCTTGTCCTGAAGGACACGGTGCAACACAGCATTGCTAAAGTGGTTACTATTGGAGATGATGGGGTATTGAGGATACATGATGTCATACCCCAACCTTGGGAGGTGCGACCAGCACACAAAGCCCGAAGGCTCGTGCGAACCAATGTATGCTCTTTCGACCTTTCGTTCTTGAGTTCTGGGCCACTGAGGCCTCCAAGTAAGAATCACCAAAATTTAGAATGGATACAACCGAATAACAAGGACAACACTGCATTTCATACATATTACAATTGTTCTTAACAAACGGTAACTGCCCCCTATCATACAACTAGACTCTAGCTTGCAAGCCTCTAAGAGTACCAAAAGAACGTACACGTACACAACTAAGTCAGGACATGGCCCCACCGTACCCAAACCATTTACAACATATGCCTCTGTACCGATCGACTACTGAACAACTATTCTAAAGGAGAGGAGAGCAACAATCAACAGCGGAACCGTGCACCTATTGGGGAGATTTTACTGTCCTGTCAATGCTCGGATATCGCTTCGGCACGGTAACAAAGCCAGTCTAACATCCAATGCTCCGATATCACTTCGGAACAGTTTTTAAATAAAGTCATCTAACATTCAATGCTCTGATATCGCTTCGCAACAGTAAAAAAGCCCGTCTAACATTCAATGCTCCGAAATCGCTTCGGAATAGTAACAAAGCCTGTCTAACATTCAATGATCTGATATCGCTTCGGAACAGTAACAAAGCCTATCTAACATTCAATGCTCCGATATCGTTTCGAAACGGTAAAGCCCATATAATATTTAGTGCCTGATATCACTTTGGGACAGTAACTACAAAGCCCGTCTAACATTCAATGCTCCGATATCGCTTCGGAACAGTAACTACCAAGCCCGTTTAACATTCAATTCTCTTTATCAAAAATCAAAAAAAAAATCCCTTATTCAAAATTCAAAAAAAATGAAATTAAATGAAAATTTAAAATATTTTTTCTTTCTATTCCTCCTAAATTACGGTTGACCTAATTCTCATTTCACCAAGATACGTAGGCAAACTTCAGGTTTGGTCTCATCTTTTTTTAAAAATAAAACATTGTAAAGTGAAAATCCAAAAACAAATCCAAAAGGGGAATTCATCCTCAGGTTCGGTCCCATCTACAAAAAAAATCATCTTGATCAAAATTGACTTGGTTGGTATAGATATATTTAGGAGTGTGCATGGGAAATAACATGTTTAAGTGGTATGATGGAGAGGATCAGTTAAATCATAGATTCCTGTGGTACCTCTTTATTATGCCTTAGTGACGCTTGCAATTCTCATGCTTACAGTTAGGGTAAGAACAAACCTAGCCTCATCGTTTCATGTGCATTATGTGCTGACCCTATATTAAAATTCATTTTATTGCATTGTAGATCTAGAACTTGGCTCGAATGTCTGTTGAGGCAAAATCCTGAGTGACTCTTGGCTTAGAAAAAGATCATAGGCCTTCTGTGACACGTTTGAGCCTTTCAATCCTACCAAATGACATTAATCCCTAGCATTCCCCCGTTGAGCCTTAAGCCTTTTCTTTGGATAGCCACATCTTAGCCCATACCTTTTCTTGTGCTAAATGCACAATTCCTCTCTTGGCCCAACCTCTTTGTGTCCATTGAAAACGTGTAACTTCGGACGAAGACCAAAGTGAAGGCGACAAGCATGAAAAGGCAAAAGATGCAAAGTCCAAGACAATCAGAGACATGACTTCAAGAAAAGAAAAAGAAAAAGAAAACTCCGCAAATTCAAGAGAAGGATTCAACAAGAAGGTGAAAACTTCCGCAAGTTAGAAAGAAAATTTAAATTAAAAAAAAGAGAGGAGAAAACTCTACAAATCCAAAAAGGAGGAACTCTAACAAAAAGAAGGGAAAACTCCCGCAAAGCGGGAGAAACCCCAAAAGAAAAAGAAAGGAAAAACCTGGAAAAAATGGAAGAAGAACGTCCAACAAGAAGACAATGTTCAAAACAAGTCAAACAAAAGAAAGGGACATCGAGCCAAACAATATCAAGCACCGAAGCATGGTTTGAACGCTGAAGACGCGGATACAATGCAATGCTCAAGGAGGGATTAGTCTTTTTTTATCCCAAATGAATATCCTATCCATTTTCAAACCTATATTAGAAGCCAATAACAAGACCTACATGATCCTATTCTAGAGTGTTCTCACACTAGTGGATACTCACATAAAGGTCAAGCATATGGTATCTCAATCGCATGCATTGAATATCTTTCGGAGTGTGAGTGTGCTTCTCAAAAAAATATCCTAAAGTCAAAATACAAAAGTACTTTAAAAATGTGTGCAAATTAGAACTTTCTTTGGGTGAGGGCACTTGAAACATGAAGATAGTCTAAATTCAAAACTTTTGATTGAAGAAAGATGAACAAATCTTGTCAAACTTAGGTATATCTAAGGTACCACTCGAAGCTGTAGGAATTACCCATAAGCTAATCTCGGTTTGCTGGAAAGTATATAGTCAAGTCAAATAAAGATGATTGATCAATAAATCACAGTCTTTCTTCACTCTTCTCAATTTCAAACATTCTCCACAAAAAGCTACAAAAAAGCAAAAAAATACAAAAAACAAAAGAGTCAAGTTTTGTTGATGGTATAGTTAAATTTTGTTGTACCAGAACTATGCCCCACATGACTTCTCACAGAGGGATACATAGGCAACTCACGCAGGGTCCGGTCCCACTCTTGTAATAGAAAATCAAAAATTATTTCTATATTTTAGGAACTATGCTACGACTTGATTTCCTTTGGTTGGAATACGTAGGCAATCCACGTCGGATTCAGTCATCCATTATAATCGAACTACGCTTTGGCCTGATTCCATTAGGATACGTAGGCAGTCTCAGTCAGACCCGGCCATATTATTTCAAACTTCTATCATTTTGCATTTATTACCAGCCTGAGTCATTAATAACAAAACCCCTTTCATCGATTTTCATACATAGGAAAAATAGCTTCTTGCTTTTCCAAGCGCCCTCTTGAACAATGGGCATTTCATTTCAAAGTCAATTTTACACCCGCCCACATTCCAATACAGGTATTTTAGTTTCAAAAGCTCTAATATCGCTTCAGACTGGTACACAGCCTGAAGTTCCTTTTTTTCATTCAAGTGCTCCGATATCACTCCAGACCAATACACAATCCGGATTTCCTTTTTTGATTCAAATGCTTCGATATCACTTCGAACCGGTACACATGCTAGATTTTCTTTTTACATTCAAGTGCTCCGATATTGCTTTGGATGGTACTCAGCTCGGGTTTCCTTCAAATTAAATGCTCTGATAACTTAGGATCAGTACACAACCCGACTTTTCTTTTTCCATTCAGGTCCTCCGATATCGCTTCGGACCGATACACAACCCGGATTTCCTTCAAATAAAATGCTTTGATCATTTCGGACCGGTACACAACTCGAAAATCTTTCAATTATCTAAGTGCTCTGATCATTTTGAACCAGTACACAACTCGGATTTCCTTCAAATATTCCAAAATGCTCCGATATGGCTTCGAACCGGTATGTAACCCGGATATCTTTCGAATTAGAGTTCCAACCAAAGACCCTATTTCATTCAAATATCACATATTCATCGTTGTCAAATTAGACAAAAGCATAGTCCACACTTTGCCAACTCTCCTAATCAGAGAGGCGACACAACGTGGAATCATTTTCTAGCAAATAAACTGGGGCAGGTATGAGAACAGACATCAAGCTCTCCAATAGTAATCGACTGCATGTCCCAAGCATCGTTCTTAAGTCCCATTGACATGGGGCGTGTGAGTAATTCGAATCCCAGTAGCCAGAATAACACCCAGTGTTATCACAGCCTAATGCTGGGGCAATTTTCAAATCAAAAATTAAAATCAAATCATCCATCGCTTCTCGAACTACAACCCGCCTGATTCTCATTTACATCCGGGATATGTAGGAAAACTCAACACAGAGCTCGGCTGCATCCACATCAAAGTCCATTCAACCAATCCATCCATCATCAAAGACCCACGTCCCAGCGTTACCACAGTCCAACACTGGGGCAATGTTGGAAGCAATGTCGGGATTACATGAACCTCGAGCTTTTGTCTTCCACTCCATGAGACTACGATTCATAAGTAGTACTCAATCTTTCTAGAACTACATGCGACTTGATTCTCGTGCCACCTAAGATATGTAGGCAACTCAGATACCAGAGTTCAGTCACAACCTTCAAAATATCATCATTCTCACAATGTCATGTCAGGACAAATTTGAGTAGGATGTCAATTTCTTTGCCCGAATAATCTTACATCGTCTCCGGTCAAAGAGGGGTAGCTGTTGGCACTCAATTTTGTCCCTCCATATTTAAAAATTAACTTGTGCAAGCTGCCTAGTAGAAATTGATAAAATGTAGTATTTTGCATATCATTTAGCTCTTACACAATTTATTGATCATTATTCCTATTTTTACAAAATATAGGAATTTTTATCATTTTATTGCAATTGCCATTTTGTGCATTTTTCTAGATTTTAAACAATTTATTGATAATTGTCCTATTTTTCAGATATTAGGATATTCTATCAATTTATTTTCTTTTCAAAAATAAAAATAATATTTATTACATCGTCGTTGTAGTCATTGATATTTTTAAATAAATACTACAAGAGTTCTTAATTAAATAAATATTTTTCTTATATAGTACAATCTATTTAATTACATGAAAGTCAGTAAAATTTATCCCAAAATACGGATCAAATATATTCAAACCTATTGTCCCATCAACATCGGATGTGATAATTTACTCGATGTGACAAGACATCTTGATGCGAGTTGACATCGTGATTTGACATTACATTTGGACATGGTTTGATGTGACTTGACTTTAGTTTTAATTTTAACCATATATTTTCTTTCAAATTTTACATTTATTTTTAAACACATGCCCACTATATAAAAAACACACACATACACAATATAGGGTGGGGGGGCATCAGATTTTAATAGGGAGAAGCCCTAATTTTCATCATTTTCATCTCTCTCTCTCTTTTGAGGAGATGGCAGTCGCAACTCCCTTTCTCGAGCTTTCCCCTTTGCGATGCCGCCGTTGGATTTGATCATCAACTGGCCGGCGATTTGCTACTACGCCTCTATGGCCAAAACCATGGCCTGAACGTAAAGATCTAGAGGTACTGTGTTGCAACGGGTTTTGTCCGGTCGTCGGAAATTTTGTTGTCGTCTCTAGTAGTTGGATCATCCATATATTGATTCTAATGAATGAACATGTTTACAATCGGATACTTTGCCACTGAGGGCCGATGAGAATATTTTTTTGAGGCCACGACGCCCTGAATTACCCTCTGGATTGGGCCCTATAATAACGAGGTTGTGATGATAAACATCGAAAAATAAAAGATAAGGATTGACAAATAAAAGATGAGGACGCGACGAACCAATAGCCCTTCAAAAGGCGACACGATTAGCTACCATAGTCGCAACCATGGCGGTTCCCATTCTTATGTCTAGATGGATATTAAAACATACATATCTGAGCCTACCATATTATTTTAAAACTATTTTCCAAAATTATATTCCAAAACCATTTTCCAAAAAATAATTTCTCAAAAATATTTTCAAACTAATTTCAAAAACAATCTTTCAAAACATGTTCAAATAAAATCATTTCAAAATAAGTTAGTTTATTGTTTACTTTATATTTTACTAAAAATTTTGCTTCTTTTGTTCTGCGAGGTACTATCATACGAATTCACTTTCGAAAGACGGCATTTGGAGAAGGATCAAAGACGAACCCCTCATCGAATCCCTGCTTCGTACTTCTCATTCTCGGATGTACCCAAAACATAAAGTATAGTAAAAAGTAGATAGATGTCGTGTTTTCTTGCTTACTTTGATGTTTATCTATATGCTGAGCACTTAGGTTGAAATGGATTTAGTTAATAATACGATTAACTTACAATATTGTGCATTAGGTAATTTGTGAGATTTGTATTTACCTTTAGGGTGTCAAACATATCTTTAAATTGGTTGATTAATTAGGATTGACATGCACATAATCAATTAGGTTGGTTGTATTCCCGAAATAAAAGCATGCCATCCTCTTTTCATAAAAATAAAAATAAATTATTTTATTGTTTTTTTTAAAGTTATACAAGCATGATTCCCGAGCCTCTCTATATGTAAATTATTCTTTAATTATTTTGATAATTAGTTAAATTTTGTTTACCAAGGGAAGAAATATATACAAAAAGATCGAAACCCCAAAAGCTGGACAGCCCCCACTTTAGCACAACTATCTCCTTAACCTCCCCCCATCCCTTTTTACAACATGTTTCCAAGCAAACCTAGGGGTAATAGTTCATATTTCTCAAAATTCCAGCTATCCTACTGTTCCATTGTCCTCTTCCATGTATGTCTTGTACTATCAATTTACCGAGGCCTACAGCACTTCTTTGTTTGCCCAAGAAAGTCCTTTGGTTCCTCTCTTTCCACAAATAGTAGACACAACCAGCCATCACCATTCTAAATATACCAGCTACAAAAATTTTCCTTTAGCATGATTGATTGCCCAGTTAACTTTTTGACTCCATCCCATAGGTAATCTGTTGATGCCTTGCCAGTTGAGCAGTTTGGTCCATAATTCTGCAGAGAACATGCAGCTGAAGAACAGATGTTCTATAGATTCATCTTCAGTGTTGCATAGAGGACACTTTAAGTTTGTTACTTCACTCTACTTAAGCAGCATGTCCTTCGTATATATTCTCCCAAGAGCTACCAGTTGCAGGATGAATGTCCATTTGTTGCATCCTATGATAGAACTTCTTAATTAAGAACTGAGTAACATCCATCAGATCTTCATATGTGTAGCCAGCAGGTTCAGCAGTCTCCTTTGCCTTAAACACCTTACTCACCGTCCAAGAAGCATTTCTAGGTTTAACCTCCTACAAGTGATTTCTCTTCAAATAGTAGTTATGGATCCACTTGATCCATAATCTATCCTTTTTCTTAGATAAATCCCAAAAGTGTTTGCATCTAGAAACCTTTTTCCATATATAGATATTAATCACATTAAACCTCCAGCAGATTTGGGATAGCAGACTTTGTCCCATGAAACTAATGCCTTCCTGGTTATCTCGTTTCCCCTAGTCCAGAGAAATCTTTTACACATAGCTTCAGTTTGTTGTGTATTTCTTTTGGCATGATAAATATCTGGCACCAAAACGATTTCATAGAGAAAAGAACACTTTTTATCAGCTATAGCCTTCCCCGCATAGGACAAGAATTTTGAAGTCCGTGAAGTGATTCTTCCTACCATTCTATCTAGTAAAGGCTGACATCGTGAAACTGATAATCTGTTAGTACTGAGGGGCACTCCTAGACATCTTACTGGTAATTCACCTTTAGGGATTCCCAAAACTTCCATAATTTCCTTCTTCTCATCATTAGAAATTCCACCAAAGAAGATGGAACTTTTATGCTTGTTGACTGTTAGACCTGAGGCATGGGAAAATTGAAGAAAATGGTCATATAACATTTTTACTGATCCCCTATAACCCCTGCAAAATAAGAGAAGATCACTAACAAATCCAAGCTGCACTATTTTCCTTTTATCACATCTGAGGTGATAGTTGAAATCAGGTATTTTCCTCAAGGTCTGCAAGTTACTGGTTTGGTATATTGCTAATATGAAGAGATATGGAGACAAAGAATCTCTTTGTCTTCGTCCTCTCCTGGCATCAAAAGGTGGTGTTGATTTTCTATTCAATAGGATAGAATAAGACACTGTATTGGCACAGCTCATAAACCATTTTACAAACATATCCGGGAATGTCATACCAATTAGAATTTGTTCTATAGATACCCACTCAAGAGAATCGTACGCCTTCTGCATATCCAATTTCATCGTGCATCTTGGTGAAATTCCTTTTCTTCCATATCCCTTAACCAATTCATGGCTAAGTATTATATTATTTGTGATTATCGTGCCTGGCACAAAAGACGACTTGCAATTGTCCACCAAATCATTCATAAATATATGTAGCCTCTTCGTTAAGATCTTAGAAATGAGTTTGTATACAGTAGTGCAACATGAAATAGGCATATATTCTTCTATGGATGCTGAATTTTTTTACCTTTGGAATTAGTGTTACTGAAGTACAATTTGTAAATTATTCTTTAATTAACACACTTTGGGGTAGATATAATTTGTAAAGAAATTATAACTGAATTATTGTACTTCTTTTGAGAAACTTAGACCTCGTAATCATTTGGGTTTGGCTCACATAATTTGTGTTCCAAGACCATGACTCTAAAATGATCTTTAGTTGCTCATTGGATTATAACTCGTTGTTAGCACAAAAGTTTCCTTGTATTGATACAATAATTTCCTATGTCATAAGCATTTTGATATATTTTTCCTATAACTCGTTGTTAGCACAAAAGTTTCCTTGTATTGATACAATAATTTCCTATGTCATAAGCATTTTGATATATTTTTCCTATACCATACTCATTCTATTCATCAAATTGATTCGTTTAGTTTATCCATTATCTATTAAGATTGTTTGAAGGTGTCACAACCCAAAACTCAACATATCGTGATGGCACCTATCTCAGTACTAGGAAAGCCGACAACCACGAATAACTATTCATTTTTAAATTGAAAACAATATGAAATAGGTTTAACAGTAGTAACTCTCATAAATAGTCGATAAGAAATTATGCGACTCTAATACAAAATTTCCAAAATTTGGGTGTCATTGAGTACATGAGCTACTAAAGTGTCAACACAGTCAAACTTCTAATACAATTGTCTAGAAAGATAAAACGATGCTAAATAAACTGAGAGAAAGGAGAGTCGAGGTTCGCGGATGCCAAAGTAGCTATCTCAAAAGTCTCCAAGCAAATGAAGCTCCAAATCTAGCAACCGCCGTGTCTAGAAGTACCTAGATCTGCACACAAAGTGCAGAGTATAGTATGAGTACAACCGACCCAATGTACTCAATAAGTAACAAGACTAACCTTAGGCTGAAAGCAGTGACAAGCTCAGAATGATATAGTCTAAATCAAGATAATAAAAATGTAGATATGACAGGAAGATGATAATAATAATTCAGAGAAAGCCTCATAATTTGTAGACTGTTCAGAAATATAGACATGCTTTCAAGTATTTAACAGTTTGAGCTCAACATAGATAAAATATGCCAGGTATGGCTAATATGAGGTATGCTACATCTCGATATCTACATGTCAACTATGCATGTCAACTGTAATACAACACAGTGATAAAACCATATGCTCATACTCTCGGAGTATTCATCCTCACTCAGCATGCTCAATCATACAGTCCTCCCAATCACTCAGCACTAGCACTCAGTAGGTACCTGTGCTCACTACTGGTATTTCATATTCTGGAGGGGAAGATCCTGCCCAAGCGCTACTATAAGATAATCATGGCATAAATTAACAAAGTCTGCTGTGGCGTGCAGCCCGATCCCATAAATATCACTCACAATCAGGACCTCAACGTCACTCATTCATCAACCTCTCCAGTCTTTCGGGCTCCCAACACTCATGTCAATCAACCCAAAATAATGATAACATATACCGCATTATGATATGCAAATGATGAATGCGACTGAGCACGTCACTACGATTTAAGCAAATAACTCGACAACAAAAATAACCTCTGTGGTTCCCAACTGTACCAGCATATAGCCTAAACATGATTTCTTACATGGTTTACAGCTCAATTTCTCTAACACATGGAGAATACATGAATAATGACAAGACTAAATAACTACACAGTTCCACGGAATCAACTGAGTCACAATTACTACGGTGCACGCCCACACGCCGGTCACCTAGCATGTGTGTCACCTCAACACCAACCACATAACACGTATTTCAGGGATTCATACCCTCAACATCAAGTTTAGAAGTGTTACTTATCTCAAACCACGCAAGTCTCTATTCCAACAAGCCCTTGCCTCGCGAATCGGCCACCGAACGACTCGAATCCAGCCATAAACAACTTAATACAATCAACACAAGCTATAGGAATCAATTCCATCTGATAAAGTTAGGTTCTTTAACAAAAGTCAAAAAGTCAACCCCGGGCTCACGTCTCGGAATCCAGCAAAATTTACAAAATTCGAACACTCATTCAATAACGAGTTCAACCATACCAAAATTACTCAATTCCGACATCAAATCGTCACTCAAATCCCCAAATCTTACTCTCCAATCCCTAGTCCAAAATTCCCCAAATTCCACCTTAAAAACATATAATCTAGGTGGAAAATTCAATGGGTATTCAATATTAATAGATAAAAACGACCGAAAGTTGCTTACCTCTTGAAATCTAGTGGAACCCCTCTCAAACATCGTCTCTAACCAGGCTTGCAAAATCCAAAAATAAGAAAAATCTCAAAACCCTTGATTTTATGAAGTCTGCCAGGCTTCTCGCACCTACGAGCCAAAAATCCACTTCTGCGGAACTGCATCTACGATGAAATCTCCGCACCTGCGGAACTCACTTAAATCCCTTCACTCCGCATCTGTGCCCCCAAGACCGCATATGCAGAAGCACTTCTGCGCCCAAATGTCTGCTTCGCGGAAGCACCTGACCACCTCAGCCTCACCAATTTCCGCTTTTGCGATCTCCCTTCCGCAGGAGCGACTCCGCTTCTGCAGACCACCTC
The DNA here is from genome assembly GCA_002018475.1 of Nicotiana obtusifolia. Lineage (NCBI taxonomy): Eukaryota > Viridiplantae > Streptophyta > Magnoliopsida > Solanales > Solanaceae > Nicotiana > Nicotiana obtusifolia. The sequence goes on along the minus strand of MCJB01017640.1, from coordinate 302,944 downwards.
TCGCACCTGCGACCAACTCTCGTACCTGCGACCAAGAAACCCCTAGCTCTCCTTCGCACATGCGCATCGCCAGCCGTACCTGTGACTGCGCACCTGCGGCCACTCCTTCCGCAGGTGCGATGCACCAGATATCAGCAGCTTCAGCAAATCTTCTAAGTCCAATTTCAATCCGTTAACCATCTGAAATCCACCCGAGGCCCCCGGGACCTCAGTCAAACATACCAACAAGTCCTTAAAAATCATATGAACTTGATCGAAGCCTCAAATAACATCAAACAACACTAAAACCATGAGGCGCACATTGATTCAAGCCTAATGAACTTATGAATATCTAACTTCTAAAACAAATGCCGAATCATACCAAACAAACTCTGATTAACATCAAATTTTTCACACAAGTCATAAATGACACAACGGACCTATTCTAACTTCCCGAACCAAAATCTGAGCCCGGTAACAGCAAAGTCAATTCTCCGTCAAACTTCTCATCTCTCCAAACTTCAACTTTTTCAACTTTTGCCAATTCAAGCCGAAATCATCTACGGACTTCCAAATCAACATCCGAACATACTCCTAAGTCTAAAATCACCCTATGGAGCTATCGGAACCATCTACAATCTGTTTCAGAGTCATTTACACATTAGTCAACATCCGATCAACTCTTTCAATCTTAGGCTTCCAACCTTCGGACTAAGCGTCCAACTCATTCTGAAATATCCCCGGAACTTAACCAACCACCCCAGCAAGCCAAATACAAAAAATGAGCGTAGAATAAGAAATAAATGGGGGAATGAGACTATAATACTTAAAACGAACGGCCGCGTCGTTACAGAAGATTATCCTTTTCCACTTTTACCAACCATTTATAGTACATTTCTATTTTTTTTACATTTATAGCTTTTCACTTAAATAGTTTATATTTGTACATCAATCAAATTCTTTCAAACTTTATTCTTTAATTAATATTCATTTAGTCAATTCGCAATTATTTCACTTGTCACTAAATATTCTCATTTCTTTAGTAACTTCCTGTATTTGTCCATTCATTTTAAAATGAAATTATTTCATACTTTATTTGTTAAATTAAAGTGTAAGACATAGTGTTTATATATCATTTAACCTTGTCTTGTTTATTGTTATTGTTCTTTATTAAATTTTTAACTTTAGCTAAATACAAGACATTATCTCGTCTTCACTTAACTTATTCTTTAAATACCAATTCTTCTCTTTAGGTCTTGTGCACTGATTTCAAAGAATGTAAATTATTTCATACACTTTGTTCATTTACTTTTACTGCATGTGCATGTGAATATAAATATTCTATTATTTGCTTCCTACAACTAATTGTCCTCTATTTAATTTAACTTTTCAATTATTCTTGTAAATAATAAATCAACTATAGTAAATCCCCATTTTGGCCAATCAGTTTAAAGTAAGTTTCCTTTTTCTTTTTACATTTAGCCTATCACTCAAAATAGCTTACCTTTGGTTATTAATCAAATTCTTCCAAGTGCATTCTTTAACTACAGTTTATTTGCTTAATTTATAAATAGTTATTACACATTTTCTTTACCTCTTACTACATCATCAAAAATATAATTTTCACATACTTATTTCACACCCTTTGTATCTAATCTATTATATTGAGACTCATGTTTAATCATTCTTCATTTGAACTACTTTTCTTATTCCTTCCATATATTAAATTTAATCATTCTTTTGAACCTTAACTCATTTATTTGATTGAACCCACCGGAATCACATTTTGTGGATCTTGAGGGATGCCTAACACCTTCCCCTCGAGATAACTTGAACCTTTAATTAGAATCTCAACGGTTTCGTAGACCATGACTCAGTTTATATTATGTAGTGTATTATAGGTGTCCTAGTACACCTTAAATACTAGGTGGCTACTCTAAGCGTTTATTAACCTTGTAGAGTACTATAAGTTGTACAATATTTAACATGTACGTGACTACATACCATGATTCTACTCACTTTTATCCATTTCCATTGCTTGAATGATCTCGACCGCATGAAAGGCGACCCCATCTAATCCTTCTACAAAAAGAACCGCATGTTCCATGTAAGCTGACTGACTCCACTCCCATGTATCACAATCTCTTGGCAATCCCACTCAAATTTCATGCATTGGTGGAGAGTGGAAATAAATGCCCTTGCCATATGTATCCAGGGTCTTCTCAGCAGTAGGTTGTACGAAGGCGAAACATCCATCACTTGAAACAATATTGGGAACTCAAGTGGTCCAATCTGTAAGGCTAGGTAGATCTCTCCGATGACATCTTTCTGTGACCCATCGAAAGCCCTCACTCTTACAATGCTTTCTTTCACTTCCCTTAAGTGGATACCAAATTCTCCCAGAGTAGAGAAAGGGCAAAAGTTTACTCTGGATCCTCCATTGATGAGTACTCGAGACACGACTTTATTCCCACACTTGATTGTGATATGCAGAGCTTTTCTATGATCTATACCCTCCATAGGAAGTTCATTCCTACGAAAGGAAATCATGTTTGCTTAGACCATCTTTCCAACGGTTGCTGCTAATGCCTCACTGATAGTATTTCTTGGCACACTCACTCCGCATAGAACCTTAACCAAAGCATCCCTATGATTGTCAGAGCTCATCAACAAATCTATAATCAATATGTGAGCAGGGGTCTTTCTAAATTGCTCCTCTATGGAATACTCTTTAATTAGCATCTTCCTCCAAAACTCCATCACCTAAGTGTCTATTATGTTTCTTCTTTGATCTACTCGAGTTCCCTCGGTTCACCTCTTTTGGAGCGTAACATCTTCCTGATCTAGTCATCCTGTGAGCAGCTGTGGTGTCTGTCATTTTACCCTTTTCCTTTGACTGGTACGTCCATGCCACTGTTTTATATTCTCGACTATCCTCATTTCTGACAGTGGCAGTGGACCGTTGTTGGTATGTCTAAACTATCGTAGGAGGTTTCAGCTGCATAGTAATCAATGGAGTCTCTCAAGGTGTCACTCATGCAAGTTCAGCATTCCCAATTGTGAAGATAGTCCCTTTCAAATCATAATGCTCGTCTAATGCAATCATGTTGGATCCTTGATTTCTATGGTTTGGCAGTGGGTTACGGGTTACATTCGGGGGAGCTGGTACATTAGATGGCTCCATATTTGATTAGTAGCTCGATCTCGTTCTTCAATCTGTAGTAGTCCTCAGTATTATACCCAGGAATACCCGAATGGTAGGCACAATGCTTGGTTGCGTCAAAATATTTGGAGGGTTGGTTGGGAATTCTCCCTTCCACTGGGTGCATTATTCCGACTCTCCTCAACCTTTCAAACAACTGGGCTATGGGTTGAGCGATCGGGCTAGGATTTCTTTCTTCAAAGTTTAGGCGTGGCCGTGGTGCATAGGAGGGTCTATTTTGGTGGGTGGTTGTTTGGATTGAGGCATATGGTCGTGGTGGGTTTGGATTTACATTGGCTCGGGGTGGATTGTATTGAGGTTGATCATTATAGTATAGTTGGGTATTGTATACTGGAGCGTAGGTGGGTTGATGTGAGGGATGGGTGTTTATGGGGTAAGAGTTATTTCTGCGAGGAGGACTTGACTGATAGTAGGGGACGACTGTCGTTACTTCCTCTTTCTTCTTCTTCCCACAGCCTACAGAACCGGATTGTATGGCCTTGATGGCATCTTGTAGCGCAGCTATTGACTATTTTTTTCCTGATTTGATAATTTCTTCCAAGAAGTCTCCTATATTAACCAGCTCGGGAAATTCCTGACCCATCATACCTATCATCTTTTCAAAATAAATCCCTTCTTGGGCTCGGATAAAATACTTGGTTAGCTCATTATCATCCAGTGGGGTTTATGTCCTAGCAGCTTTCAATCTTCAGCGGCGAGCATACTCTTGAAATGATTAGAGGATTTCTTCTACAAATTCACTAAAGTAAACCTGTCTGGAGTATCTCGGTATTAAATCTGAAGCTATTCATAAAATTCCCCGCCATGTCCTGCCACTCTCTCTAATTCCTCGGGTCTTGGTAGGTATACCAAGTAAGCGCTTATCCTGTCAGACTCCTTATAAACAACTTCATTCTCATCTTTTCATTTCTTCCTACCCCGACCAACTTGTCATAGTAGGCCCTCAAATGTGCGTGGGGGTCACCCGTTCTGTCAATGATGTCAAACTGTGAAGGCTTATATCCTGCGGGCATGTCAACATCAAATTTTTACACAAGTACTCATAATCCGGGCTCTCGCTGCCTCAACCAACTTGTAGATTCTTCATCCGTTTTCTCAACACTCGCAGCTTTTCTAACACTGACTCCTCTTCCTTTTGCTTTGCTTCTTTCATCTCAGTATATTGATCGATCTCATAGGGCACTCTAACCGTGACGGGCGTGGTAAAGGTAGGTTTAGAGGTGGCATATACATGTGGAACATAGGTAGGTTTAGAGGTGGCATATACATGTGGAACATACCGCTCATGTGTGGCGGTGTGTGTCGCAGGTATGTGTTAGGTCTGGTTGTTGGCAAAAGTGACGTTGTCACAAGGAGGGGTGTGAACTAAGTTGGTAGTGGCTGGTGGATTTTGTGGTGTTTGGACGTAATTTGGGGCATACGGTTTATGTATAGGGGGATATGGCAGATTTGCGGGGGTTGCTGGTGGTATAACTTGGGTTGCAGGATTTGTAGTGACAGCGTTGTGGTATTGGTCATTTGTCAGGTGGCTGAAGGGAAATGATCAGGGATTCAATCTAAGGGAAGCGGGGTGGATGCGGAAGCATCGTAAAGACCAAGTGTGCCAGCTCCCGGATATGTTGTACTTCTACTTGGGTATCATTCTTTTCCCCCGGTTTCCCTGGTTTGTTAGTTGCAGACATCTTTCCCTTGGATCTCAGATTGTATGGTGGCTCATCCAGTTTTACGTATCAACACAAACCAACCTCTATTTTCGGGGATAAAATAAAGCAATAAAGAGAGAAAATAAGAAAAACTAGAAGTCAGTTTCAAAGATATCTCAATTATAAGCCCATAGAGCAATTAATTCACGTATTCAAGTAAGCGCGTTTCCAAATATACGAGGGACCTCTCTTTGCCAGATGTAGGGCTATGTCATGAATGCTTGACAAACAATCATATTCGACACATTTTGATTTGGAGCAAACTTTAGTTTTAATTGATAAGCTTTTGGATTACAAAAGATGAGAGCAGTGGTTACAACATTGTTTTCAAAGTTCAAAAGATTGCATGGGCTCATAGGTTTGCCCTTAGGGAAATGAAAGGGGTACAAGATAATGGGAAATAAACCAGCTACTTAATAAACGTCTCCGGAGTCACCTCCCAAGCTTTCCTCTTCATGCTCCTCCTCGGGGTCCTCTATGACTTCTTCTTCCTCCTCTTCATTGTTTTACTCTAGTTCTTCTTCGGGATCCTCCTCCAGCTCTGTTTCTGACTCAATCTATATGTACTCAATCACCCGATCATCGCCCTCCGGTGGTGGCAACAAGTGGTCGACCTATCCTAGAACCACTTGTTGATGCATGTCAATGGTGACGAGATAGTGGGGGAAAATCTTGTTATATATCTATAGAGTCGCCACTAAATCCTCTAGGTCAGGACAACACATCCTCCTCGTTAATCCACATAAAGTATTCAGGTGTGTACCAGGAATTTTTCCTAGTGGCATCATGATCAAGTCATTCCATTCCTCTTGATGCCTCCTCACCCTCGAGATTAGAATCTATTTGTTGTAATCATCTTCATACAAAGCTATTCTTGACCAGAGGGGCACGTTTTGAATATGATCAAATTGCCTTAGAACACTCAGAGGTGCGTACGGCTGAGTTCCTTCAAGTCCTATTAGCTCGATGAAATACTTTCCTCGGCCCCTCAAGATTGCCCTGCCACTTAACCCTGAGAGCTTCCAGTTCAAAAATTCTCCACTCCTCTTGCCCATGCGGTGTAACTCAGTGTCTTATCCTTTCGTTATGGCTCGTGATCATGGTTATTGATGCCCAAAAAATAGTCAACGGTTGCCTCCCTATGAAAGAATTGTTCCATGGCCCATATTTGGACATGCTGACAGTGCCCAGAATGTCTCTGCCAATATCATGGGAATAAGGGTAACTTGCAGATTCCCTCAAAAGGTTGCCAGGAGCAGGGGCAGCAGGTTGATGTTGATTCGTCCCTTTCTTTGCGGGGAGACCAGTAATCCGAATAGTGCTAGAGAAAAGGTTAGGGGGTGGAGACCCTCCCATGCTGCTTGATAGCATTGAAATTCGTCAAGGTTCCACTAGTAACTTTCCCGGTGTCCAAATCTGTCGAACAGCTGGTCCAAGCTCACCCATCCATTTTCAACATTTCTCAAATTTCTGTTGTTTGTCAGACCCCATACATGAAGGAACCTGTGGTCGGGCAAATGGTAACTCCGTGATGCTAGTGATTTCCTCTAGTGTTGGTGTCAACTCATAATCGGCAAACTTAAAAACCACCTTGGCTGGGTCCCAAAACTCTATTAGCAGTCTAGTTAGGACTTTGTCAGCTCGGATGTTCATCAAGATGGTCAGTGCTCCTAGATATGTTCTGATCTCATCCACATGCTCCCGTTAAATGTTTCTCCACCACTACTTCAGTTTGTGCGGTGCACCCATGACCATGTTAATTTTGGGGACGTTGCGGTTGACTTCCATCTATAGAGATGAAAAGGTTTGGTAAGTGTTTTCTCCATATCTTTAGTGTCTTTTCTCGATTGGTTCATCGTTCCACAAAGGCATGTCGTTGGGTGTGTGACCGTTGACCTTAAGGTGGCTTTCCTAATCGTGAGACGATACCAAGAACCGACTCACCTAAGGTTTATGCTATGACCTATGTTTTCTATAGTAGAGTATTTCCTAATTTTTGAGCTGAACTTGATAACAGTGAGACTTTATGTCAATTGACCTGACAAAGTCATTCCCTGAACTAGAGAATTTTGAAAGAAGGTTCGGATGGCTGTAAAAGACAATCGTCGCGTGTCATTTGTGTGTGATTATGTACGGTCAAGACTGTATAGGAAAAAATATGATGACAGTATATAAAGTAGTAACAGATAATTGTGATAGCAGTAACAATATGAAAAGCAGGCGAATAAATACATGTTTGACAGGTCATAGAAATGTTACAAGTAAGACAAGTAAACACATACTTGCAAACTTAAGCATAGTTAAAACAGAATACAAACAAACATTCCCAAATTTTAGATCTAGCCTAAGTCTTCTAAGGTTAGAACGTAAGTGTAACATCCCTAGAAGAGTTTATATGTTGTTGCACCCTATTTTGCACAAGTCAAAATACTATTTAACTAGTGGTTCTTTTGATGTTGATAAAAGAGAGTCTCCACCTAATATTTTAAGGTATATTAGGGTACCTATGTGTTTAATAGATTATTATCCTAATGGTCTGCTAACTGATGAGATTTGGGTAAGGGTCCTAGTTATTCTAAGGGAGAGGTATAAGGCATCCCTTAAAATCTACATGAGGTAGCTCCTTAAACTTAGGCTAGGTTCGGGGAAGTAAATATCTATATTTTGCATAGTCTGGTGCTTAAAGTCTATAGAATATTCTAAATCTTGTTAAAATCTATTAATTTGAAAAGAGGATTGTGTATGTACTTTGAAAAAGGAGTTATAGGTTTTACAAGGTTATTGACTTACAAAAGATCCTTTGAAATGTTTATACCTACAAAAGTTGAGAAAAACTTGTGAATGACTTTTATGTGTTGGAAAGGAGATTTGAATGTTTTATCTTTTAGGAAAATGTGGTTACTCGTATGACTTAGAGGGATAAAAGACCACTAGAAAATATATCACAGATTGGGATAGGTATACCTTTTCTTAAGAATTGATTTCAATTGGAGTTTGTATTTTTTTGAAACTCATTTCAGTTTGCAATCTCAAGCGATGCTTGGTTTTGTTTTTCTTGAAAATCATCCTTGGCAACATCCTTTCAATTCTGAATTTTTTCAAAGAAAGGTCGTTTCGCCTTTCAAACCTGTTCAAACTCAAAACTTTATTGAAAATGGTTAGTGATTAATAAAACGAACTCTTTTGTTTGTTAAGTAAGTGATCAAAGCTATGAAGTGTCACAATGAACATGATTTTAAACTTGGACTCTCTTTTGTTTACCTATGGACATTGGTTTGCCTAGGTTCCTAATACAATCAAAAGTACTAAAAGCATTCAATAATAGAGTAAGTATCAGACATATACACAAAATAAACAGCTAACTTCGTCGTCTAAAAATGAGAAGGGAAAAAGGAACTGGACTCGATATTGGGCCAGTGGACCAGGCCCAGCAGATCTACAAGCAGCGCTAGACTTCACAGAGCGAGAAAGGCATCCTAGACTGCAATTTGGGTATGAGTTCCAAAGAACTCGGCAGGCCTAGTTCAAACATGCACATAAAATAAATAAAAGACAATTAATGAAATCAATATGAGGCCCAACAAAATAAATCACCACAAGTAAACAAGATTAAAAAATGCAAGTAACCTATTCCATTTGTATTAATCCTAGGAGGATTAATAAAAGTCAATGACTAAAGACTTAGGGTAACATGGACAAGATAACCTTTGAATCCCTAGCACTTCAGAGTTTACAAGGGCTCATGGATCCCGAACAGTGCTTCTGTAAGGGAAGGGCGTCTTAACCACAAACTAGGTTTCACCCCAAATACCCTTAATCACGCATACTTATTCTTCCTCTAAGGTTCAGGCACAAATGAGGTAGTCGCTAAGTAGTTAACATGAGAGCGGTAGCAGACACAAAGGTGCAGTTACACAGAGTTCTGATAGAAGCTATACAGAACATCATTAGAGTGCGAGGATATGAACCAATTTAAAATTTCAGAACCTAAGACAGGAAAAAAAAACTACTTGCAAGTGGGATTGTAGTATTCAGTGATATCAATGACCTTAAACCTATTTATGGCATGCATCAGAATACTTGGAGGGCTATTACACCGATACAAGAACAAGGAGAGTCAAGAGAAAACTATCAGTAAGCTATTCAAGTTCAGAAATACTTAGTTAAGTGATCCAAGTGATAGGGAAGACATGTATATTGACTTCATTAGTTCTACTATGGGTCCAACATTTTAGAATCCTCAACTAGGTTCACAATATTTTAACAGTCACTGCAGTGTTCTTTAGAACAATTAGAAGTAAACATATACATGGTAAGGCCTCACTTTACCAAACATCTATACTAACAGCCTTGTTCAGGTTTCCTAAAGGCAACAGCACCAGCAGAGGCATCAATATAGGTAGGAAGATTAGTTTTAATCTAGTTCAAACTTAATAGCAAGACATCTAGTCTTTCAGGTTTTCAAACTACTTCCAAATTCATGATTAAGCCTTTATAGACAAGGACATCAATCAAATATGAGACAATGGATAGGGATGTTCATTCTTAGTAGATAGGAATAGGACAACCAGTGTTATTGTGCTTACTTAAGCCTATAAGTAATCAAGTTTCAACAGTAAACTTCCCTTTCAGATTTCTATGTCACTGAAGTTGTTAAATCATTAAGGCATGGTACAACTTTCTTCTTCTATAGAGCAGTTCTCAAATGAAGAATACAGTAGTTTAGGCATAAGCCTTTATCAAATGAAGAGCAGGTAAAAGGCTCATGAGCATCACTGGACAAGTAGAAGTGTAATAAACACAAGCAGGGAGTCAGTAAGAGTTATTTAACCAGCATACAATAAGGTTTACACAGAACTTCATGGTTACCAGATCAAATGAGCAGATAGCATGATGACTATGCTAAAGAATTCATTACATGAGTCCAAATTATAATGTCAGGTTTGCATGAATCCTTAAGTGTGTATAGCAGGCATGGTTTCAATAAATTATTCAATCAAAGAAAACAAGGCAAAGGTATAACATAAAGATCATTGGTATTTAATCAACAACATGATATAACATTACAAATAAGGATCAATATAGTATAGTGTAGCAGATGAGCTCTTAACAGGACATTAGGCAAGGTCTAAAGGCATGGCACAATTAAACTAACTAAACATGGTAGCACAACTGTTATTTAACCGACAAGGGCAGATCATACATAGAATTACCAAAAGGTTTTAGTTTATCTGGTGACAATGGTTCAACAGAACTTATATTAAACATTATAGAAAATTGTTTATCTGGTTGAGTTATGCGAGATGAGATTCATTAACAATACATATTGGTCAACAATCCAAAAAGATCATAACTTATGTAAGAGATTGTTTTTAGCTATTTTTAACAATTCAAATTAAATGATAACTAAGAAACTGAATAAACTGAAATAGAATGAGTAAGCAAAATAATTGCGATCAATCCGAGCAATCTATTGACTGCCTCTAGTACCGACTCCAAAATCTGCATAAGAAGTGCAGAGTGTAGTATGAGTACAACCGACCCCATGTACTCTGTATGTGCCGAGCCTAACCTTGAAGCAGTGACGAGGCTATGGAGGGTCACTTACGATAACATGTACGCTGTATAAAAGTAATAATCGGAAAAAAATAGGAAATGATAGCAAAGCAGTAAAACTAATGAAAAACAAACTCAATCCTCGAAGCTGGTACATCCAGAAATATCATCCTTCAGAATATCATATAAAAATACTGAAAAACTAACACAATACAAAAATGAGCACAACACACACAATCCATTGCAGCGGAACCCGATCACATCGTACAAACACAATCCTCCCTTATTTCCCCATATCAATATCAATATCAAAATCAAATATGAAATCCGTTGCGGCGCGCAATCCGATCCCACCGTATAAATATCAAAAATCCTCCCTTATTCCACCATAACAATATCACAATCACATACAAAATCCGTTGCAATGTGCAGCCCGATCCCATCGTACCAATATCGAAATCCTCCCTTATTTCACCATATCACAATCGTTGCAGCGTGTAACCCGATCCATAAACAAATTCAATAATTATAATCAATCCAACAGCTCACTTCACAAGAATCTCGATGATTAAAGAATATGAAAGAAAGATTCGGACCAAAACCCAATTATCCATTCACCCCGAGCCCGATTACGTAATTTGTTTCGAAATCTGACCTCAATTCGAGGTCTAAATCCCAAATATACAGAAATCCCTAATTCTACCCAAATCCCTAATTTCTACCATGGAAATCCTAGATTTAATGTTGAAAACACTTGAAAAGTAATGGTTAATTAAAAAAAAATAGATTAAAGTCACTTACCAATGAATTTAGGAAGAAAATATCTTGGAAAAATTACCTCTAGGGTGTGTAGGGTTGGGAGTTTGTGAAAAATGAGCTAAATCCCATGCTCTCAGCTTTTTGTCGTGGCACATATGTTGCTAATATGACCTGGGATTCACAAATGCGACCGCTGCAAATGCAATAAATCCTTCGCGAATATGAAGACACTCCCATCTCTACTTTCACCGCAATTGCGATGAATTGTTCGCAATTGCGAACACTGGAACTTCGCAAATGAGATCAATTGATTGCAATTGTGATCTCTGGTGTTCCCATGCCCTATTCACAATTGTGAACAAATATTTTGCAATTCCGATCATGACAGACTTGGCCTTATGTCGTAATCGCGACCCCAGGTCTCGAAACTCACCCGAGCCCCTCGGGCTCCAAACCAAACATGCACATAAGTGTAATATCATCACACAAACTCGCTCGCGCAATCAAAACACCAAGATAATACCTTGAACTACGATTGGGACACCAAAACAAATGAAATTTTCAAAGAAACTTAAGAACTTTCAATTTAACAACCGGACGTCCGAATCACGTCAAATCATATCTATTTCGCACCAACTATTGCAGACAAGTCATAAATAGTGAAACGAGCTCATACCAAGTTTCGGAACTAAAATCCGAATTCGGTAGCAACAAAGTCAACCTACGGTCAAACTTAGGAATTCATTTAGCCTTCAATTTACTAGTTTTCAACAAAAAGCTTTTAATCAAGTTAGGGACTTCTAAATTAGATTTCGGGAATAGGCCCAAGTCCCAAACCACGATATGGACCAGCTGGGACAGTCAAAACACTATTATGAGTCCATTTGCACACAATGTTGACTGTAATCAATTCAATTTTTAAGGAAAAAGTTCACATTTTCTTCAAATTTTTACATAAAAATCTTTCAAAAAAAGACACAGACTGCGTACGCAAATCAAGAAAGCTAAACGAAGCTATTCGAGGTCTCGAAACACAGAAATGAATGCTAAAATCTATAATGGCCTATCAGGTCATCACATTCTCCACCTCTAAAATAAAATTTCGTCCTCAAACAGACGTAGAAAGGTACATGGACTGGTGAAAAGGTGTAGATATCTACTCCGGATGTCCAACTCAGACTCCCACGTGGCTGCCTCGATCGGCTGATCTCTCAACTGCACTCGAACTGAAGGATAACTCTTAGACCTAAACTGTTGGACTTGCCGGACTAGAATGGCCACTGGCTCCTCCTTATAAGTCAAATCCTAGTCCAATTGGACTGAACTGAAATCTAAAACATGCGACGGATCACCGTGATAATTCCGGAGTGTAGACACATGGAACACCAGATGGACTGCTAATAAACTAGGTGGCAATGCCAGTCTATAGGACACCTCACCCACTCTCTCAAGAATCTCAAAGGGTCTGATATACCTAGGGCTCAACTTGCCCTTCTTTCCGAACCTCATCACAACCTTCAAGGGTGAAACCCGGAGCAAACCCTCTCTCCAACCATGAATGCAACATTGCGAACTCTACGATCGATATAACTCTTCTGTCTAGACTGAGCTGTGCGAAGTCGATCCTGAATAATCTTGACCTTGTCCAATGCATCTTGAACCAAAACACTACCCAACAACCGAGTCTCTCCTAGCTCAAACCAACCAACTGGCGAACAGCACCGCCTACCATACTATGCCTCATAAGGAGCCATATGAATGCTCGAGTGGTAGTTGTTGTTGTAGGCAAACTCCGTAAGCGGCAAGAACTGATACCAAGAACCTCTGAAATCCATAAGAAAGCACAAAGCACACCTTCTAATATCTGAATAGTGCAGTCGGACTGTCCGTCCGTCTAGGGGTGAAATGCTGTACTCAACTCAACCCGTGTGCCTAACTCACGTTGTACGGCCCTCCAGAAGTGCAAAGTGAACTAGTTACCTCGATCAGAAATGGACACGGGCACACCGTGAAGACAAACAATCTCGCAGCTATAAATCTCAGCTAACCGCTCTGAAGAATAAGTAACTGCCACTAGAATGAAATGTGTCGACTTGGTCAACCTGTCCACAATACCCATACTGTGTTGAACTTCTTCTGAGTCCATGGGAGCCCAACAACGAAATCCATGGTAATACACTCCCACTTCCGCTCAGGAATCTCAAGCCTCTAATGCAAACCACCAGGCCTTTGATGCTCGCACTTTACTTGCTGACAATTCAAACACCGAGCTACATATGCAACTATATCCTTCTTCATCCTTCTCCACCAATAATGCTGCTGCAAATCCTAATACATCTTGGCGGCACCCGGATGAATGGAATACCGGGAACTATGGGCCTCCTCGAGAATCAACTTACGAAGTTCAACCCAGTATCCGCAAAACCCCATCATCTCCAAAAGTAACCTGCTTAGCACCACCGTGCCGCACCATGTCCTTAAGGACAAGCAAATGGGGGTCATCATACTGACGCTGTCTGATGTGCTCATACAAAGAAGACCGAGAGACTATGCAAGCTAGAACACGATTGGGCTCTAAAACATCTAACCTCACGAACTGATTGGCCAAAGCCTGAACATCATATGCAAGCGGCCTCTCACCAACTGGAATATATGCAAGGCTATCCATACTCACAGCCTTTCTACTCAAGGCATCGGCCACCATATTGGCCTTCCCGGCATGATACAAAATGGAGATATCATAGTCTTTCAACAGCTCCAACCACCTCCTCTGCCTCGAGTTGAGATCCTTTTGCTTGAACAAATATTAAAGACTCTGATGATCCATGAATTCCTCACACGACACGCCGTAAAGATAGTGCCTCCAAATCTTCAGCGCACGAACAATCGCCACTAACTCTAAGTCATGAACAGAGTAATTCTTCTCATGAACCTTCAACTACCGCGACGCATATGCAATCACCCGTCCACCCTAAATCAATACTGCACCGACTCTAATATGAGATGCATCACAATACACCATGTAGGATCCTTAACCTGTGGGGAACACCAACATTGGCGCTAAAAGTCTTGTGCTTCTGAAGAAAGCTCAACTCACAATCATCGAACCACCTGAACGGAGCACCCTTCTGGGTCAATCTAGTCAATGGGGTCGTGCAAGCAAGGAACCGACTAGGTTCTAAAACATCTAACCTCATGAATTGATTGGCGAAGGCCTAAACATCTGATGCTAGCGGTGTCTCGCCAACTGGAATATATGCAAGGCTACCCATACTCACAGCCTTTCTACTCAAGGCATCGGCCACCACATTAGCCTTCCCGGGATAATACAAAATGATGATATCATAGTCTTTTAACAACTCTAACCACCTTCGCTGCCTCAAATTGATATCCTTTTTCTTAAACAAGTATTGTAGACTCTGATGATCTATGAATACCTCATACGACACGCCGTAGAGGTTATGCCTTCAAATCTTCAACGCATGAACAATCCCTTCCAACTCTAAGTCATGAACATGGTAATTCTTCTCATGAACCTTCAACTGCCGAGATGCATATGCAATCACCCTACAATCCTGCATCAATACTGCACCAAGCCTAATATGTGATGCATCATAATACACAGTGTTGGGCCTCGAACTCGTAGATAATACCAACACCGGAGCTATAATCAAGGCATTATTGAGCTTCTGAAAGCTCAACTCACACTCATCAGACCACCTGAATGGGGTACCTTTCTGGGTCAATCTGGTTAATGGGGCTGCGATGGATGAAAACCCCTCTATAAAACGGTGATAATAACCCACCAAACCCAGGAAGCTCTGAATCTCTATTGCTGAAGTAGGTCTAGGCCAGTTGTAAACTGACTCAATCTTCTTAGGATACACTTTAATGCCCTCGGTAAATACAACATGCCCCAAAAAGGCAACTGAGTCCTACCAAAACTCACACTTTGAAACTTGGCATACAACTGACTATCTCTCAGGGTCTGAAGTACCACTCGAAGATGCTGCTCATGCACCTCTCAACTGCGGGAGTAGATCAAAATATCATCAATGAGATGATCACGAAAGAATCCAAATGGGGCTTAAATACCCTATTCATCAAATCCATAAATGTTGTTGGGGCATTTATCAAGCCAAATGACACCACTAGGAACTCATAATGCCATACCGAGTTCGGAAAGCTGCCTTAGGGACATCCGATGCCCTAATATTCAATTGATGGTAGCCAGATCTCAAATCAACCTTCGAAAACACTGTGGCACCCTGAAGATGATCAAATAAGTCATCAATCCTCGGCAACGGATGACTTTGTTCAACTGCTGACAATCTATACACAACCTCATCAATCCATCCTTTTTTTTCACAAATAACACTGGCGCACCGTAGGGCAAGACACTAGATCTAATGAATCCTTTATCAAGCAAATCCTACAACTGCTCCTTCAACTCCAGCAGGGCCATACGGTATGGTGGAATAGAAATGGGCTGAGTGTTCGGAGCCAAATCAATACAGAAGTCAATATCTCCGTCGGGTGGCATCCTTGGCAGATCTGTAAGAAACATCTCTGGACACTCATGCACAACAGGTACTGAATCCATGGAGGGAACCTCTGTACTCGAA
Source organism: Nicotiana obtusifolia (assembly GCA_002018475.1). NCBI lineage: Eukaryota > Viridiplantae > Streptophyta > Magnoliopsida > Solanales > Solanaceae > Nicotiana > Nicotiana obtusifolia. The sequence continues at coordinate 287,099 of MCJB01017640.1, read as the reverse complement.
TCACGAACAAAAATCAAATATGCTAGACATCCCTTCTTGACCACACGTCGGCCCTTCACATAAGAAATAGCCCTGCTAGTAGAATGGCCAGGGGTCCCTCTCCACTCTAATCGGGGCAAACCCGACATGGCTAAGGTCACCGTCTTAGCATGAAAATCCAATATAGCATGATAAGGTAACAGCCAATCCATGCCCAAAATAACATCAAAGTCTACCATATCAAAAAGTAGGAGATATACACTAGTACTCTTAAGACTCCTAATAGTAATCACACACGAGCAATAGACACGATCTAGAACAATAGAATCTCTCACATGTGTAGATACATACACAGGAGCACTCAAAGAATCACGAGGCACAACCAGATAGGAAGCAAAATAGGATGGCACGTAGGGATAAGTAGATCCCGGATCAAATAGAACTGAAGCATCTCTATGACAAACTAGGACAATACCTGTGATAATGGCGTCAGATGACTCAGCCTCAGGTCTAGTCGGGAATGCATAAAATAGGGGTGGGCCCCACCACTCTGACCCACATCTCTGGGACGGCCTCTGACTGGATGGCCTTCACCTCTAACAGCCTGACCTCCAACTCTAACAGTCTGACCTCCACCTCCGGTTGCCTGACCCCTGACCCCTGCCCCTAGCTGGTTGAGCGGGCGATGGAGCAACCAGTGTTGGGACCATGGCTCGAGAACTCTGCTATGGCATGCTGACCAATAACCTCGAACAGAACCTCCTGATGTAACCAGTACCTCCACACTCAAAACATATTCTGCTACTGTGGCTGCTGAAGCTGAAGCTGGCCCGAACAGGCTAGATAACCATAGTGATAGTTTTGAATCAGAGGCGCACTAATAGGAGCTAATGGTGCACTATAGGCTGGCTACCCAGAATGAGAAACATAAGAACCACGACTCCCTGAAGCACTATGAGATTCCTAAAGCGCTGACTGAAATGCCTGGGAGGATGGCCTCGACCAAAAGTACCCCTGCCTTCAGATGAGGCACCATTGAAACCACCGAAATGAAGAGGCCTCTTATCAGACATTGGTCCCCTCTCCTGACCACGAACCATCTCGATCCGTCTAGCAATATCTACGGCCCTCTGGAAAGTAATATCATCTCCACTCTCCTTGGCCATCTGTAGCTTGATAGTGAAAGTGAGCCCATCAATGAATCTCCTCACTCTTTCCCTCTCAGTAGGGAGCAAGACAATGGCATGGCAAGCTAAGTCCATAAATCTAGTCGCATATTGGGTAACAGTCATACTACCCTACTGAAGATGCTCAAACTGCCTGTGGTAATCCTCTCTCAAGGTGACAGGAATGAACTTCTCTAGAAATAACTGTGAAAACTGATCCTGGGTAAGTGCAGGCGAACCAGCTGGTCTAGTCATATAATCTCTCCACCATCTCTCGGCAAAACCGGTCATGTGGAACACTGCAAAGTCGACCCCATTGGTCGTCACAATACCCATGTTGCGCAACACCTCGTGGCAACGGCCCAGTTAATCTTGTGGGTCCTCAGAAGATGCACCACTAAAATCAATAGGAAAGAGCTTGGTAAACTTATTCAACCTCAACAAGGCCTCAGAAGACATAGCGGGCCTATCATCAGCCTGTGCGGCAACAACCGGCTAAACCACCCCAACTGGCGAGGCTGCTGGAATCTAATATAAGGGAGCCACCTGCTCTGGGTGTGAGTAGCGGGAGCTTGTGCTCCTCCCCCAGCCCAAGATATGGCTAGTATGCACCGGTCTGGGCCACACTCTCCATAAGTCCCGCCAAGTGGACTAGAGCGTCCTGAAGCACTGGAGTAGCTATGAACCCCTCCGGGACTTGAGCTGGTCCGACAAGTACAGTTTGAGTTATTTCTCCTCCTCAGGATCAATCTAAGGCTCCACTGCAGGTGCTGCTGCTCGAGCTCTAACCTGAGCTCTGCCTCTACTTCGGCCTCTGGCTCGACCTCAGCCTCGACCTCTACCCCCGGTAAGAGCTTCCACTGGGGGCTCCGGCTACAGATGTTGTGCGTGTTCTCGTCATATGTGACAGAACAAGAATAGAATGTTTCAATCATCAATGATACAGTAAAATCGCATGCTAAAGAAGGATAGAAGTGAAATTGTTCCTAAACTTCATAGCCTCTGGACGATAAGCACAGACGTCTCTGTAACGATTCTCCAGACTCTACTAAGCTTGCTCATGACTCCTCAGACATTGGTAATCTAGTGCTCTGGTACCAATTTGTCAAGACCCAAAATTCCCACAGTCGGGACCGTGATGGCGCCTATCACTTTACTAGCTAGGCAAGCCTACGTAAGAGATTTTTAGCCATTTTTAACAATTCAAATTAAATGATACCCAAGAAACTGAATAAACTGAAATAGAATGAGAAAACAAAATAACTATGATATCTAGATACAATCCCAGAATTGGTGTCACAAGTGCATGAGTGACTAGATATCTAGAAATAAAAGTCTGAATTAAAGCATAACTGTCTGAAATGAAATAAACAGCTAGAGTAATGTAGAAGGGAACTTCAGGGCTGCGAACACCGTGCAGCTGTACCTCAAGTCTCCATCAAGCGATCAATTCGAGCAATCTACTGACTGCCCCTAGCACCGACTCCAAAATCCGCACAAGAAGTGCGCAGTGTAGTATGAGTACAACCGACCCCATGTACTCAGTAATTGCCGAGCCTAACCTCGATGAAGTAGTGACGAGGCTAAGGCGGGTCACTCCAATAACATGTACACCATATAAAAAAAATAATAGGAAAGAGAAACGGGAAATGACGACGAAGCAGTAAAACTAATGAAAAACAAACTCAATCCTCGAAGCCAGTGAATCCAGAAATATCATCCCTCTGAATATCATATAAAAATGCTGAAAAACTAACACAATACAACAATGAGCACAACACACACAATCCGTTGCAGCGCGTAACCCGATCACACCGTACAAACACAATCCTCCCTTATTTCACCATATCAATTAAAATCACATATGAAATTCGTTGCCGCGTGCAACCCGATCCCACTATATAAATATCAAAAATTCTCCCTTATTCCACCATAAAATTATCATAATCACGTACAAAATCCGTAGCGGCGTGCAATTGATCGCACCATACCAATATTGAAATCCTCCCTTATTTCACCATATCACAACCGTTGCAGCGTGCAACCCGATCCATAAACAAATTAAATAATTGTAATCAATGCAACAACTCACTTCACAAGAATCTCCATGATTAAAGAATGTGAGCAAGCAATAAAGGGACTCTGTACCCAAATCAAGGAATACTACACTTACTACAAAAGCAACTAAACAAGCCAAATATATGACAGTTAAAGTGTATAAGTAAGACAATAAAGGGAAGTAGCAATTAATCATGGAATCGTGGAAGAAACAAATATTTCAGTGCAAGAGTAAATAAATGGCAAGCAAGTTATGGCATAGAGAGCAATTAAAGCATGTAACAAGTTAACACATGAAATAGAATAATTAATGAAACACGAGAAAGCATGGAAACAATTATTTTGATGGCGTATATACACTCGTACATGGCATATACGTCGTACACACGTAATTCACATATAGTTCAATGGTTCCTAATTCCCTCAAGTCAAGTTAGACCCAACACTTACTTCGCTCCACAAGCAAATCAAAGCTCAACCGGGGTCTTTTCTCTAAAATCTGCCCCCAATGCTAGGTAAATCAATTACAATAAATAAAGCAAGGATCATTACATTTTTCCCAAAAAGTCAACGAAAGTCAACCCCGGGCTCGCTTGGTCAAAACCCGAGATTCGAACCAAAACCCAATTACCCATTCACCCTCGAGCCCGATTATGTGATTTGTTTCGAAATCCGACCTCAATTCGAGGTCTAAATCCCAAATTTATAAAAATCCCTAATTCTACCCAAATTCCTAATTTCTACCATGGAAATCCTAGATCGAATGTTGAAAACACTTGAAAAGTAATGGGTAATTGAAAAGAAATAGATTAAACTCACTTACCAATGAACTTAAAAATAAAATATCTTGGAAAAATCGCCGATAGGGTGTTTAGGGTTGGGAGTTTCTGAAAAATGAGCTAAATCCCGTGTTTTTAGCTTTTTGTCCATCCGCAGAAGTAGCAAATGCAACCTGGGGTTCGCAAATACGAACCCCACAAATGCGAGAAAGCCTTTGCAAATGCAAAGACACTCCCATCTCTGCTTTCATTGCAATTGCGAATTGTTCGCAATTGCGAACGCTAGAACTTCGCAAATGCGATCAACTGATTGCAATTGCGATCTCTGTTGTTCCCAAGGTCCTATTCGCAATTCTAAACAAATTGTTCGCAATTGCGATCATGACAGACTTTGCCTTCTATCGCACCTACGACCCCTAGTCTCGCAATTGCGAGACCTGCACACCAGGTCATACCAACAACTTTCTAAGTTCAAAATCACTCTATAGCTTATCCGAAACTCAAAAATGAACCTATACCAAGTTTCGAAATTGAAAATTCGAACGTGGTAGCAACCAAGTCAACTCACGGTCAAACATAGGAATTTATTTAGCCTTCAATTTACTAGTTTTATACAAAGTACTTTTAATTAAGTTTGGGACTTCTGAATTCGATATACGCCCAAGTTCCAAATAATAATGCGGAACCACCGGGACAGTTAAAATACTGATTTGGGTTTGTTTATGCAAAATGTTGTCTGTAGTTAACTCAAATGAATCTTAAGGCAAAATTTCATATTTTCTTTAGTTTTTTACATAAAAAAACTTCCGAAAAAATACACGGACTACGCATGCAAATCGAGGAACGCTAAACGAAGCTATTCGAGGTCTCAAAACACATAAATAAAGGCTAAAACCGATACTGACCAATCGGGTCATCACAATGTGAAAGCAGAAGAGAATAAACTCAGTCATAAGCTACTAACATGCATCATAAACAAAAATTAATCAACAAAGAAAACATCATAAACACACAGTACCACAATTAATCAATGATAGAGAGAGGGTTAATGTGTTTATCTGATAGGTCATTTTGAGTATTAGCCCTTAATTCCATGTTAGAAGACCTTCGTTAGCTTCATTTGATATTTTTTGGTTTGTGCGCGTGGTTATTACTGATTTTTGAAAAGATTTTATGTGAAAATTTGAAGAAAACATAATTTTTGGCTTTAAAACAACTTGAGTTGACCACGGTCAACAGTTTTTGAAAATGATCTTGGATCGGTATTTTGACTATTCCGGTAGGTCCACTTCGTAATTTTGGACTTAAGCGTATGCCCGGAATTAAAATTGGAGGTCCTTAAATTGATTTGACTCATTTTCCCGAAAATAAGTATTTTGAAAGTTTGAAAATTTTCTAAGTTTGACCGTAAGTTGACTTCATCGCTAACGGGTTCGGATTTTGATATTGAAACTTGGAATAGGTTTGTATTGCTATGTGAAACTTTTCTACAAAATTTGGTGCAATTCAGAATTGATTTGACATGATTCGGACGTTTAGATGTGATTCTAGTTGTTGAGTTTACTTTAAATTTCATTCGTTTTGAGGGTTGATTTGTAGATTTAGATGTTATTTTGGTAATATGATTGCACGAGCAAGTTCGTATGTTGTTATTACACTTGTGTGCATGTTTGGGTTGGAGCCTGAGGGGCTCGAGTGAATTTCGTATGTGTTTCAGATGAGTTTGGTTAGTGTGAAGACTGCTGGTGAAATACCAGTTTTGGTGCAACTATTGCAGATCTTGCATTTGCGAGGTCTGGGTCACAATTGCAAGCCTCGCTCTTGCGAAGAATTGTTCGCATTTGCAAGCAAGGGCTGGGTTTGGTGAATCTCGCATTTTCTAGAATTTCGTTCGCTTTTGCGAAGGAAATGGTCGCATTTGCGATCACTAACCACTTGAATCTACTTCACAATTGCGATGTTTTTGGTCGCATTTGCGATGGTGGAATATTTGCAATTGCGATCTAAGTGTCACATTTGCGACTTCTGTTCTACTTTGATAGGGTTCGCATTTGCGATCCTTGTCTCGCATTTGGGATGTTCGTAATTGCAATCAAGACATCGCAGTTGCAATCAAGACATTGCAATTGCTGCATCTGCAGCTGGGTAAAACAGGGGGGAAATGGGACTTAGCTTTTTTTACACCATTTCTCAAACCTAAACACTCTACAGGGAATTTTTCAAGAGACTTTTCTTCCCAAATTCATTGGTAAGTGACTGTAATCCATTTCCTTTCAATTACCTATTACTTTCCATGAGATTTCAACATCAAATTTAGGATTTCCATGGTAGAAATTAGGGATTTGGGTATAATTAGGGATTTTTGTAAAATTGAGATTTAGACCTCAAATTGAGGTCGGCTTTCAAAATAAATCACGTAACCGGGCTCAGGGGTTAATAGGTAATCGGGTTTTGGTCTGAACCTAAGGTTTTGACCAAGTGGGCTAGGGGTTGACTTTGGTTGACTTTTTCAAAAATGATCAAAATTGAACCTCTTTAATTAATAGGCAGTTTCTAAAGCTTATTTTGAATAATTTGATCGATAATTTGCTAGATTTTGCTGGTCTGGAGGCTTGTTCAAAAGGCAAGGTTGTGGTTGAATGATTGCTTGAATTATAGAATGAGGTAAGTGTTGGGTCTAACCTTGACTTGAGGGAATTAGGGAACCTTGAACTATGTTTTATGTAAATTATTCGGGAAAACGGCGTATATGTGAGGCGACGAGTGTATATACGCCGTCATGATACTTGCTTCCATGTTTTCGTTTAATTCATGATATGTCTTTCTTCATGCGTTAATTGTTACATACTTTATTCGACTTCTATGCCATCATTATCACTTGTCATTTACTTATCCTTGTATTAAATTGTCTGTCCCTTCCATGACTCTATGCTTATCTACTTGACTCTACTTGCTTTACTTGCATATCTAAATTGTCATATGCTTTACTTGGCTTATGGTTTTGTAGTATTTGTTGCATTCTACAATGTGATTTCCCTTGCATAAGTTGTTTAATTGATAGATACCGATGAATCGATAAAGTTGAGACTTCGAGTTATTAGAAATTCTTTAATTATTATGTGGTTCTTTATTGCCTCGTACATTTACCCTCTTGATGTAGAAATTATGGTAAATTTGGTTGTTGAATTTGTTTTGTTGATTGAAATTGTTTAGGGAGCGGATTGCACGCTGCAACAGAAATTGAAATGTAATGAATTGAAATGGCGGAATAATGACGGACTATGATATTGATATATGATGATATGGTGGGATCGGGTTTCGCGCTGCAACGGATTGTATATGTGGTATTTGTTTGTGATTGTTGGATTTACCTCGGTATTTTGATATGAGATTATGAGACTTGTTATTCTAGGCTCTCTGGTAGTTGGATTTTGAGTTCGTCTACATGAGTTAACTGCTTTATTTCCATTTCCTGTTTCCTTGTTATTATTATTATTGCATACAGGTTATTGTAAATGACCCACCTTAGCCTGGTCACTACTTCGTCGAGGTTGAGCTCGGTACTTGCAGAGTACATGGGGTCGGTTGTACTCATACTACACTCTGCACTTCCTGTGAAAATACTGGAGTGGGTTCCACCAGCACTGAGTGAGATTGCCCGAATCCTCTATCTGTGGAGACATGAGGTATAGCTGCTCGTCGTCCGCAACCCTGAAGTCCCCTTCTATGTCATCTTAGCTATTTATTTTGATTCAAACAATTATGTTTTATTCAGACTATTATCTTTTGTACTCTAGACACTCATGTATTTGTGACACCAGTTTCTGGGATTGTATTTGGATTATGTCATTTTATTAGTTTATCACATTATTTCAGACTATCTGGTTTTATTGTTATCATTTGATTTGAATTGTTAAAAATGGTTGATAAGTATAGCTAATGTTGGCTTGCCTAGCAAGGTAAACGTTAGGCGCCATCACGATCCCGAGGATGGGAATTCCAGGTCGTGAAAAGTTGGTATCAAAGCACTAAGTTGCCTAGGTCTCACGAGTCATGAGCAAGCTTGGTAGAGTCCGGAGGATTGGTACGGAGACGTCTGTACTTATCTTTAAGAGGCTATAAGGCTTTAGGAAAATTTCACTTCTTTGTTTCTCTATCGTGCCGCTTATTTCTATTACTGAAGTTTGAACCATACTACTCTTGTTCTCTCGCAGATGGTGAGAATTCGCACAGCGTCTACAACCAGGCAGGAGACAGAGCCCCTTATTGGCCGAGGTAGAGGTAGAGCTCAGCCTAGAGTACGAGCAGCAGCAGCACCCATGGTGGAGCCTCAGACTGACCACGAGGAGGAGGTCTTAGTTTAGATCGAGGCAGATGGTTTCCCTATACCAGACTCTGGCAACTCCAGCAGTTGGGGTAGTTCAGCTCGTAATTTCTACAAAGCTAGGGATAAGCCGGCGACGTCTTCTGAGGGATTGATGAGGTTAGATAAGTTCACCAAGCTCTTCCGTGTTCATTATAATGGTGCACCCTCTGAGGACCCACAAGATTACTTGGGCTATTTCCATGAAGTGTTGCACAACATGGGTATTGTTGAGACCAATGTGGTCGACTTTGTAGTGTTCCAGATGATCAGTTCTGCCAAGAGGTGGTGGCAGGATTTTGAGCGGAGCAGACCAGCTGGTTCACCTTCACCTACCTAGGATCAGTTTTTGCAGCTATTGTTGGAGAAGCTTAATCCTTTCGCTCTGAGAGAGGAGAGTCGTAGGAAGTTTGAGTGCTTACACTAGGGTGGGATGACCGTCACCCAGTACGAGACTAGATTTGTGGACCTGGCCCGTCATGCAGCTATGTTGATTCCTACAGATAGAGAGAGGGTGAGGAGGTTTATTGATGGTATGACATTCGGCATCAGGCTTCAAATGGCCAAGGAGACGAGGGATGATATTTCTTTCCAGAAAGCCTTAGACATTGCTAAACAGATCGAGATGGTTCGTGGATCAGGATAGAGGGTCGACATCTGAGAAGAGGCCCTGTTATTTTGGTGGCTTCAGTGGTGCCTTATCTAGAGGCAGAGCTCTTTTGGTAGAGGCCACCCTCTAAGGCTGATTCAGTCAGCTCTTCAGGTAGCTACGGTGCTTCGGGCAGTCGTGGTTCTCATGGGTCTCGTCCTGAGCAGCTACCATAAAGTGCACCTTTAGCTCCTATTAGTGCACCACCGCTTCAGAGTTACTATAGTGAATATCTGTTCCGTTATGATCAGTCTCAGCTTCAGCATCCGAGGGAGTGCTTTGAGTGCGTGGGCATAGGTCACATTAGGAGGTATTGCCCCAGATTGATGAGCAACAGACCTTAGTAGGGTTCTCGTGTCATTATGTCGGCACCGGTTGCTCCACTGCCCGCACAGCCAGCTAGAGGCGGGGTTCAGGTTGTTAGAGGTGGAGGTTAGGCAATTAGAGGTAGAGGATAGTCAGCTAGGGGTCACCCGAGGGGCGGAGGTCAGAGTGGTGGGGCACAGCCCCATTTTTATATATTTCCAGCTACACCTAAGGCCGAGTCATCTGACGCTGTCATCACAGGTGTTGTTCCAGTTTTCCATAGAGATGCTTCAGTTCTATTTGATTTGGGCTCTTCCTATTCCTGCGTGTCATCCTATTTTGCTTCATATCTGATAATGCCTTGTGATTATTTTGTGCTCCTGTATATGTGTCCACACCTGTGGGAGATTTTATTATTGTAGATCGTGTTTATCGCACGTGTGTGATTTCTATTGGTTAAATGTGGTTTCTATCGGGAGCCTTTAGACTAGTGTAGATCTCCTACTTCTTGATATGGTGGACTTTGATGTTATTTTAGGTATGGATTGGTTGTCACCTTATCACGCTATATTGGACTGTCACGCCAAGACAGTGATCTTTGCCATGTCAAGGTTGCGCCGATTAGAGTGGAGGGGAACTCCTAGCCATTCTACTAGCAAGGTTATTTCTTTTGTGAAGGCTTGGCGTATAGTCGAGAAGGGATTTCTAGCTTATTTGGCATATGTTCGTGATTCTAGTGTGGAGGTTCCTTCCATGGATTCACTACCTATTGTGCGTGATTTTCCAGAGGTGTTTCCTGTAGATCTGTCGGGGATGCCACATGACAGAGATATTGACTTTTTTATTGACTTGGCTCCGGGCACTAAGCCTATTTTTAATCCACCATACTAGATGGCACCACCTGAGTTGAAGGAACTGAAGGCGCAGTTGCAGGATTTGCTTGATAAAGGATTCATTAGACCTAGTGTCTCGCCTTGGGGTGCGCCAGTGTATTTTGTGAATAAAAAGGATGGATCGATGAGGATGTGTATAGATTATCGGCAATTGAACAAAGTCACTTCAAGAACAAGTATCTGTTGCCGAGGATTGATGACTTATTTGATCATCTTTAGGGTGCCAAAGTGTTTTCGAAGATTGATTTGAGATCTAGCTAGCATCAGTCAAATATTAGGGCATCGGATGTCCCTAAGATAGCTTTCGACACTCGGTATGGCATTATGAGTTCCTAGTGATGTCATTTGGCTTGACAAATGCCCCAACAGCATTTATGGATTTGATGAATAGGGTATTTAAGCCCTATTTGGATTCTTTCGTGATCATCTCATTGATGATATTTTGATCTACTCCCGAAGTTCAGAGGTGCATGAGCAGCATCTTCGAGTGGTACTTCAGACCCTGAGAGATAGTCAATTGTATGCCAAGTTTTCAAAGTGTGAGTTTTGGTTGGACTCGGTTGCCTTTTTGGGGCATGTTGTATTTGCCGAGGGCATTAAAGTGTATCCTAAGAAGATTGAGTCAGTTTACAACTGGCCTAGACCTACTTCAGCAATAGAGATTCGGAGCTTCTTGGGTTTGGTGGGTTATTATCACCATTTTATAGAGGGGTTTCATCCATCGCAGCCCCATTGACCAGATTGACCCAGAAAGGTGCCCCATTCAGATGGTCTGATGAGTGTGAGCTGAGCTTTCAGAAGCTCAAGAATGCCTTGACTATAGCTCCGGTGTTGGTATTACCTACGAGTTCGAGGCCCAACACTGTGTATTATGATGCATCACATATTAGACTTGGTGCAGTATTGATGCAGGATTGCAGGGTGATTGGATACGCATCTCGGCAGTTCAAAGTTCATGAAAAGAATTACCAAGTTCATGACTTAGAGTTGGAAGCGATTGTTCATGCATTGAAGATTTGGAGGCATAACCTCTACAGCGTGTCGTATGAGGTATTCATAGATTATTGGAGTCTACAGATACTTGTTTAAGCAAAAGGATATCAACTTGAGGCAGCGAAGGTGGTTAGAGCTATTAAAAGACTATGATATCACCATTTTGTATCATCTCGAGAAGGCTAATGTGGTGGCTGATGCCTTGAGTAGAAAGGCTGTGAGTATGGGTTACCCTGCATATATTCCAGTTGGCGAGACACCACTAGCATCTGATGTTCAGGCCTCTGCCAATTAGTTTGTGAGGTTAGATGTTTCGGAACCTAGTCGACCTTGCTTGCACGGTTTCTCCGTATTCTTTATTTGAGCGCTTCAGAAAGTGTCAGTATGACGACCCCCATTTGCTTGTCCTTAAGGACACCGTGCAGGACGGTGATGCCAAGAAGGTTTTTATTGGAGATGATGGGGTATTGCAGATACAGGGTCGAATTTGTGTGCCCAATGTAGAATGGCTTCATGAGTTGATTCTTGAGGAGCCCCACAGTTCACAGTATTCCATCCATCCGAGTGCCCCAAGATGTATCAGGATTTGAGACAGCATTATTTATGGAGAAGAATGAAGAAATATATAGTTGCGTATATGGCTCGGTATTTGAATTGCCAGCAGGTGAAGTAAGAGCATTAGAGGCTTGTCGATTTTTTCAAAGGCTTGAGATTCCTGAGTGGAAGTGGGAGCGTATTACCATGGATTTCATTGTTGGGCTCCCACAAACTTTGAAGAAATTTGACGTAGTATGGGTTATTGTGGATAGGTTGACCAAGTCGGCGTATTTCATTCTGGTGGCAGTTACCTATTCTTTAAAGCGGTTGGCTGAGATCTACATCCACAAGATTGTTTGTCTGCACAGTGTGCCGGTTTCCATTATTTCTGATTGGGGCACGTAGTTCACATTGCATTTCTGGAGGGTCGTACGGCGTGAGTTAGGCACGCGGGTTGAGTTGAGTACAGCATTTCACCTCCAGACGGACGGGCAGTCCGAGCGCACCATTCAGATATTGGAGGATATGCTTCACGCATGTGTTATGGATTTCGAGGGTTCTTGGGATTAGTTCTTACCGCTTGCGGAGTTTGCCTACAACAACAGCTATCAGTCGAGTATTCAGATGGATCCTTATGGGGCCTTATATGGGAGGCGGTGTCGTTCGCCAGTTGGTTGGTTTGAGCCAAGAGAGGCTCCGTTGTTGGGTACTGATTTGGTTTAGGATGTCTTGCAAAATGTCAAGATGATTTAGGATCGTCTTTGTACGGCGTAGTCTAGGCAGAAGAGTTATGCCGATCGAAGAGCTCATGATGTTGCATTCATGGTTGAGAGAGGGTTTTACTTCGGGTTTCACCATGAAGGGTGTGATGAGGTTCGGGAAGAAGGGCAAGTTGAGCCCTAGGTATATCGGACCCTTTGAGATCCTTGATAGAGTTGGTGAGGTGGCCTACAAGCTTGCATTGCCACCTAGCTTATCAGCAGTCCACCCGATGTTCCATGTTTCCATGCTCTGGAAGTATCACAGTGATCCGTCTCATGTATTAGATTTCAGCTCAGTCCAATTGGACAAAGATTTGACTTATGAGGAGGAGTCGGTGGCCATTCTAGCCTGGTAGATTCGGAAGTTGAGGTCTAAGAGTTATCCTTCAGTTAGAGTGCAGTGGAGAGGTCAGCCGTCGAGAAAGCTACGTGGGAGTCCGAGTCTGATATGCGGAGCAGATACTCACACCTTTTCACCAGTCCAGGTACCTTTCTATGTCCTTTCGAGGACGAATGTTTAATTTAGAGGCGGAGAATGTGATGACCCGATAGGTCATTTTGAGTATTAGCCCTTAATTCCGTATTTCGAGACCTCTGTTAGCTTCGTTTGATGTTTCTTGGTTTATGTGTGTGATCTGTGTCACTTTTTGAAAAACTTTTATGTGAAAATTTGAACAAAATATGATTTTTGGCTTTAAAAATAACTTGAGTTGACCACGATAAACATTTTGTGAAAACGACCTCGAATCGGTATTTTGACGATTTCGGTAGGTCTATATCGGGAGTTTGGACTTGGGCATATGCTCGGAATTAAAATTGGAGGTCCCTAAATTGATTTTACTCATTTTGCCAAAAACAAGTATTTTGAAAGATTTAAAATTTTCTAAGTTTGACCGTAAGTTGACTTCATAGCTAACGGGTTTGGACTTTTAAGTTGAAACATGGAATAGGTCTGTATCACTATTTGAAACTTGTCTGCATAATTGGGTGCAATTTGGAATTGATTAGACATGATTGGGACATTTAGATGTGATTCTAGTTGTTTTTTAGTTTACTTTGAATTTCATTCATTTTGAGGGATGATTTGTAGATTTAGATGTTGTTTTGGTGATTTAATTGCGCGAGCACGTTCGTATGATGTTATTACGCTTGTGTGCATGTTTGGTTTGGATCCCCAGGGACTTGGGTAAATTTTGGACGTGCTCCGGATGAGCTTGGTTAGTGTGAAGACTGCTAATGCAATACCAAATCCGGTGCTCTGTTGCAGATCTCGCATTTTTGAGGTCTGGCTCGCTGCGAGCCTCGCTTTTGTGAAGAATTTTTCGCATTTGCGTGCATGGGCTGATCTGGGTGAATCTCGCATTTGCGAGAATTTGGATCGCTTTTGCGAACTATGGCCTATCGCTTTTGCGAAAGAAGTGATCGCATTTGCAATCATTGACCACTCGACTCTACTTCGCAATTGCGAAGTTTCTGGTCACATTTGCAATGGTGGAATGTTCGCAATTGCGATCTAAGTGTTGCATTTGCGACTTCTGTTCTCCTGTGACAGGGTTCGCATTTGCAACCCTTATCTCGCATTTGCAATGCTCGCACTTGCGACCAAGACATCGCAATTGCGACATCTACAGTTGGGTAAAAGAGGGAAAAAACGGGACTTAGCTCCTTTTACACCATTTCTCAACCTAAACACTCTAGAGGCGATTTTTCAAGGGACTTTTCTTCCCAAATTCATTGGAAAGTGACTCTAACCCATTTCCTTTTCATGAGATTTCAACATCAAATTTAGGATTTGCATGGTAGAAATTAGGGATTCGGGTAGAATTGGGGATTATTGTAAAATTGAGGTCGGATTTCAAAACAAATCACATAACCGGGCTCGGGGTGAATGGGTAATCGAGTTTTGGTCTGAACCTCGGGTTTAGAGCAAGAGGGCCCGGGGTTGACTTTTGTTGACTTTTTCAAAAATGATCAAAATTAAACCTCTTTCATTAATAGGCAGTTTGTAAAGCTCATTTTGAATCATTTGATCGCTAATTTGCTAGATTTGGTTGGTTTGGAGGCTTATTCAAAAGGCAAGACCGTGGTTGACTGATTGATTGAATTATAGAGTGAGGTAAGTGTTGGGTCTAAACTTGACTTGAGGGAATTAGGGAACCATGAAATAGGTGTTATGTAAATTATGCGGAAAAATGATGTATATGCGAGGCGACGAGTGTATATACACCATCATGATACTTGTTTCCATGTTTTCTTTTAATACATGATATTTCTTGCTTCATTCCTTAACTGTTACATGCTTTATTTGACTTCTATGCCATCATTGTCACTTGTCATTTAATTATCCTTGTATTAAATTATCCGTCCCTTCCATGACTTCATACTTATCTGCTTGACTCTACTTGCTTTACTTGCATATCTAAATTGTCATATGCTTTACTTGGCTTATGGTTTTGTAATATTTGTTGCATTCTACAATGTGGTTTCCTTTGCATGAGTTGTTTAATTGATAGATACCGATGAATTGGTAAAGTTGAGACTTCGAGTTGTTAGAAATTCTTTAATAATTAGGTGGTTCTTTATTGCCTCGTACATTTACCCTCTTGATGTAGAAATTATGGTAAATTTTGTTGTTGAATTGTTGTTATTGATTGAAATTGTTTGGGAAACGGTTGCATGCCGCAACGGAAATTGAAAGGTAATGAATTGAAATGGCGGAATAAGGACGGATTATTTATTTTTTTTAGGACGGATTATGATATTGACAGATGATAATATGGTGGGATTGGGTTGCACGCCACAACAGATTGTATATGTGGTATTTGTTTGTAATTGTTGGATTTGCCTCGGTATTTGATATGAGATTATGAGACTTGTTATTCTAGGTTCTCTGGTAGTTGGATTTTGAGTTCGTCTATTTGAGTTAACTACTTTGTTTCCATTTCCTATTTCCTTGTTATTATTATTATTGCGTACATGTTATTGTAAGTGACCCACCTCAGTCTCGTCACTACTTCGCCGAGGTTGGGCTCAACACTTACATAGTACATAGGGTCGGTTGTTATCATATTACACTATGCACTTCTTGTGCAGATATCGGAGTGGATCCCAGTAGAGTTGAGTGAGATTGCCCGGATCCATCTATCTATAGAGAGTTGAGGTATAGTTGCACGGCGTTCGCAGCCCTGAAGTCCCCTTCTATGTCATCTTAGCTATTTATTTTGATTCAAACAATTATGTTTTATTCGGACTATTATCTGCAGTGCTCTAGACGCTCATGCATTCGTGACACCATTTTCTGGGATTGAATTTGGATTACGTCATTTTATTAGTTCATCACTATATTTCAGACTATTCGGTTTTATTGTTATCATTTGATTTGATTTGTTAAAATGGTTGATAAGTATAGCTAACGTTGGCTTGCCTAGCAAGTAAAATGTTAGGCGCCATCACGATTTCGAGGGTGGGAATTCCGGGTCGTGATAGTCAATGTGTATTGACCTTTTACAGAGCAGCAAACCAAGCAGGAGTCCTTTATTTTGCAGTTTAGGAGTCCAAACACAAATGAATCACTTACAGGGATCAAACTTGAGCAGGAATGAAAAGAGAGAAAGAAGAAGTTAGGAGAGGCTACTGGAACTTGAAACTTAGCCGAAAAGACTTAATCTTTTTTCTTTCAATGTTTTTGTCGATAGTGTTAGGTATATTCATCTCTGTAAGGTGAGAACGTTAAATGCCCTATTAATAGTGGCATTCAAGCCACTTAGGGTTTCATATCAGTTCAAAAGATAGTGGATGATGATGATAAGGTACATAACGATAGTGAGAAGGTGAAATCAAAAGGGAAAGAGGGGAAATCAAAGATGAATTTTTACCTGGGCACGAGGGTCGATCACAGAAGCCTTTTGGGACTACTGATTGAACCCTAATATTCAGAAGGTGACTTCTGGATAAAGAATATAATGATTAAACTGGAGACGATCATCCATGCATGCTTCTAGATTTGAAAGGACGAGGGG
This sequence comes from Nicotiana obtusifolia, assembly GCA_002018475.1. Classification (NCBI taxonomy): domain Eukaryota; kingdom Viridiplantae; phylum Streptophyta; class Magnoliopsida; order Solanales; family Solanaceae; genus Nicotiana; species Nicotiana obtusifolia. The sequence continues at coordinate 270,596 of MCJB01017640.1, read as the reverse complement.
AAATCAGGCGATTTTCAGTTTCGTCTTTTAGGTCTAGGGTTTTATTTGGGAATTTGAATTATAGTAACGAAAATGGGAGAAATTGGCTAGATTCGTGGATATAGGGGCAGATTGAGTGCTTAGGGTTCGAATTTATGACCTTGCACCGATTTGTGCAAGGTTTCATGATTGACCGGAGTTAAGGGTTTGAGAGAATAGAGAGGAAAAGAGGAAAAGGAGGCAGCCGGTCTTGGTGAGAATGATTAGGGTTTAGGTCGCTTTGTGAGTTAAAAACGAGGGATGGGATCTGGGCCGTTGGATCATTTGATCAACGGCCCTGATAATTCAAGTCCTAAAATTTGTTAAAAAATAGTTTTTATAAAAAACGAGCATCGTTGGATCTGTGTGATCCAACAGTTGAGATAAGATCTAGCATAGAGTTTAAAATAAAGGGGAAAGAAGGAATAAACATAGACCGTCGATGATTTGGATCGACGTTCTAGATCCATTGTGCTTGTTTTGTGAGTGAAGGGGATGGGTGACGTGGCACGATGCTATTGGTCCTCAGAGGTTGGCGTGGATTGCCGAAGTGGTTAGGAGAGGTCAGTTCCGGAATGGGTTGGGCTATTAGGCCTCTGTTTTTGGGCTGAATTAACTGGTATTTGATTTCACTAATGACCACATTGTATTTAATTAGGTAATTGCAATTGTAGCCTTTTAAGTTTTTAACCCCCTTTAAGATTAACTTAATTAATTCTAGTTAAATGTGATAAAATATAATCATCAAATACAATACAAATACTATAATTAATTAATTATCTACTAAAATACTTTATTTACTAAATTTTGAAACTAATCTTGGATAAATTTAAAGTAGTAAGCGATGAATTAAAAATAAATGATTAATTTGTTAAATTAATTGTAAAACTTGTGTATCAAAATATAGAGGTTATTTTAATGGTTTCAAAATAGTAAGGGCAATATAATTCATAAATATCTAATACTAATTATTCATTCAACATTGTTAATTACTAATTTCCTATTATATTTATAAAAAATAGATATTATTGATTATAAAATATTTTACCACATTTACTACAAATTATTAAGCATAAAAAATTTAATTTTAAAGGGTTGATAAAAAAATTCGGTCGTCCACAATTACAAGGTGATAGATTTCATCTTGGCTCACATACTTTATCGATTTGGAGTCCAAAAGAAATTACTTGTGATAATGGGCCACAATTTACAAGCTCCAAAATTACAAAATTCTTAGAAGTTTTGAAAATCAAAAGGATTACATCATCCCCATATCATCCAAGTGCTAACGGTCAAGCAGAGTCAACGAATAAAATAATAATTTAGAATTTGAAGAAAAAGTTAGTGGATGGCAAAGGAGGGTGGCCTGAAGAGTTAGCGGTAATATTATGGGCATATAGTACCACGGCAAAATCTAGCCTGGAGAAACATTGTTTTCTCTTGTATATGGGACAAAAGATTTGATTCTGGTAGAGCTAGGTGAGCCGACGATGAGATTTTCTTGAATAAACAAATGAGATATTACTAAAGCTATGTTGATTAAATTAGATTTACGTGATGACATGTGGGATTTGGCTTTTGTTAGGATAATGGCCCGGAAGCAAAGAGTGGAGAGGTTTTACAACCATAGAGCATATCTCTGTTACTTTAAAGTAAGAAATTTGGCTATATAGAAAGTAACTCATAGCACTCAAGAAGTCAATGTCAGAAAACCAGGACCTAATTGGGAAGGTCCTTATCGGATTTCAGCTATAATCGATAAAGGTGTTATTGTTGAAGGTTGATGGTTAAACTGAAAATACGTGTTCGTATTCTTTTTTCCTTCGTCCAGTTTTTGTCTCAAATGTTTCTGGCAAGGTTTTTTAATGATGCAGCAATGTAAAGTATATTATGATAATAAATTATGACCGGCAACAGGAAATTCAGTATTCGAATCTTCATACTTCACATTCTAACATTGGGGGAACTATACTTACCCGTGCGAGAGTATGAAAGTATTGATATTAGCTTGAAGATAAAAGCAAGTGAAAAATGGTTACTAAGAAACGCAAAAATATCGAGGACTGCTGAAACCGGTGTAACATATTTCGAACTCTAAAGTTCAAATTATTATGGGTCACCTCAAGCCGAGACCAAAGACTAATCCAGCCTCATAGAAATAAGAGTTACGAGTTCGCCACATGAATTGGCAATTCGGTTATTTGGAAAATGAAATTTTCTTACTTGATCAACTGTATTTTTGTGAATGGAAGGAATAAATGAAAAATCCTTTCGTTTCCATTTATCGCTTATTTCTTGTCTAAATAGTTTGGAGTATCCTTTATTTGTATGTTACTAAAATATCAAATAATTGTGTCAGGATGAACAGGAGACGTCCTCTTCAAGATTACCATAAACATAGGAGCCCTTTTCTTATAAAACCTTTCCAGTAAAATGTTAAAAACAGGAAGCTAGAATACCAGTTAATAAAGTCAAGCGGATGAAAAACTTCCCGGACCTTGTTAATAAAATATCATGGATCAGGGCGTCATTTTCTAACTTAAAACCCTGAGAAGCTAAGGTAACTCAAAAGAATAGGAAAAATATCATTCATTTCAAAGTTCTGAGGCAAAAAGAGAGCCTAGAAAAGGTACAATAGTTTTAAAAAATATAATTTGCTTTTTCAGCAGATGTCAGGTTTGGAGACCTCTAAGGTTGGAGTATTCATCGGATCTACATTTGGAGAAGAAGGCTTCTCTTGTGTTTCTTCATCATCATGCTCAACATCTTCATCTTCCTCTTCAAGTTCAGAAGATTCCGAACATGTCACAGAAGAACTTGAAGTAGTAGGCCTAGCGGGCATATTCTAAAATATGGTTGTCTCTAAGGCACGAGCCTCAGCGATGCAGTTATCTATATTTTCAATGCCAATTTTGGCATCCTCTAGAGTTTTTCTTTGCATGCTAAAAACAACATAAGTTTTTTCAAGCACAAATGACTCCTCTTGAGCTCGAAATCTTGCTCAAAGATCTTAGGTTTTTTATTGCAATCGCTCATTTTCAACCTTTAAAATCTTGTAGGTCTCTGCCATGTTAGAACTAGTTTTTACGTGTTCTCAATTTTGTTCCATGACCTTTCGAAGCCTTTTCTCTATTTTGGCCCTTTTCTATTCAGCCACGGTAGCTTCTTCCGTCTTAGAATGCAAGTTAGCTTCCAAGGCCGGAATCCTTTTCATAGAAACAGACTCTCGTTCAGCTACTGAAGAAATAACATCTTGTAACTCCGACCACTTGCCCTTTCGCTCGGCAAGTTCAGTATGCAACTGTGTGACCTCTTGGCTATAAGATCTTTTCTCTTGATCCATTTTCTCCAACCGAGCCTTGAGCTCTTCCATTTGTGCAAGTTTGGCCTCTAAGGCCGGAAGACGCTCAGCGAATTGATCCCGCTCAGACAGAAGTTCTTCCTTCTCCGAAATCATTCTTTGGAGACCCTAGGAAGTAAGAAGGTTAGCCTAAGAGGTAAAGTTTAAAATCAGTAAGGAAATAAGTGAAAAATAAAAATAGGGAAAAAGAGAGGAAGGCAAAAGGTACCTAAGAAGAAAGATGCATATTGTTGCTGATGAGACACTCGGCAGAAAAAGCATCCATTTTTTTCAATTCTTCTCCCTATCTAGGAGTTTCATATAATTGGCTACTCTAACTGGCTTGGAAAGAATGTGGCATTCACTTGAAATTGTAATGGTAATATTACGTTTACTATTAGGGTCCCGGAGTGGAGCAGAAAGGTGCTTTCTATATTCCTGTGGTATGGAGACCGGGGGAAACGGATGCCTTGCTCTCGAGCAACAGTGACCGATGTTGGAGAAGCAAAAGTTGGGGCAGCACTTGGAATATCACTCCTCTGACCGGTAGGAGCAAACAGAGCCTCGGAGGGAGAGTCAACTATTTCACCCAAATCAAACTATTCAAAGAGCCTCTCTGTCTCCTCCGGTTAGACTGTTTGGGGTTTTTTATTTTCTTCTTTTTTGAAGAGAAACAGTTTTGACTTCATCCTCGATTCTTCTTCATCAAGGACCACTAGATCCGATCTTGCAAGAATTGTCTCTATAATTGGATGTTGCGCCTTCTCCTAAACTTTGGAAGAATATTCTCCTCTATTCCTCTTCTAGCTGAGGCCAGGGACTGCCAGCTGCTTCACGAGCCCTTTTCGGTCAAAGACTTGTTGAAGAAATTGTTAGGCCATCTTGGGGTCGAGTGAAACCTCGACGACCTAACAAACAGACGATTTCCTGGGAAGCCCTGAAATTGTAAAACGTGAATGGAAAAAGTCAAGAGTCTATGGCAAAAGAAAGTACACGTTAACTAGGAGGTAGCAGGGAAGTCGTTACACCATTCGTGCAGGTAGCTACTTATGCAACGAGGAATTTTGCTACCTTAGGACAATTAGAGTAACTGCCACCGTTTATCGCGGCTTCCATTCAAAGCTTATAATACTTCTCCTTCCGACCTTCCAGCACCGGATAGGTGTCAGACTATATACATCGTGTTACCACTTAGCAAAGTCCTATGTTTTTAATAAACAATC
>MCJB01017640.1:246219-265967 GCA_002018475.1 Nicotiana obtusifolia | reverse complement strand
GTATGTTTCATTTTCCTAATCAAAAAATAGGAGAGCACCCTTTCTCCCGAAGTTACGAGATCATTTTGTCGAGTTCCTTCGACATAGTTCTCTCAAGCACCCTACTATACTCTACTTGTTCACCTGTGTCGGTTTGGGGTACGATCAGTTCACCGGGAGTATCACCCTACCGTGATTTTTGCATTTTCAGTTTTTCTTTATTGAAATTTCCTTTCACGTACAGAGTTCCGACATGGAATTGTCCAAAATATTTTGAACCCACCAGGGTAGAACTTCAATTACTGGGGGGACCAGCAAGCAGCTAAAAAGAAAGAAAAATCAACAGGATGAAAAATTCTTTCAAAATGATGTAGAAAAATATGCATTTAAAAGAACGTATGAGTATAGTTCCAAGTCTCAGGAACTGAAGGTCCTGACAAGGATATAATATCTCCGGGAGCGACGACAACAAATCTCTCTATCCAACCACGATCATTGTCACCATCTAAGCTGGCGATGATGGAATTATGTCCACGCTTGCTAAGCTTGATCATGCCTCCTCGAAAGATTTTGGGAGAGTATAGACGGATCAATTGTGCAAGGGTGAGATTTTCGTGTTCCTAGAGGATGGATACCGGAGACAGTCTAACATATTCCATATTGTTGGACCCACTTGAGCTAAACAGAGTTGTTAATTTCAGCAAAAGTCGAGGATGATAAGGTCAATCTCATATCCGAGTTTGAGGGTAAAAGTGCATGTATAAACAAAAAAATACCCTGATTTAATGAAGGTCACCTTCTCCAGGTCAAACGGGGCCAACACTTCGATATTTTTCCAGTTGTAGTCCTCCTTCACAATAGGAATGCTGGTCGATCGAATGGACGAAGTATACTTGTCGATCGCCCTATCCTGGTCATTGTTTGGATTAAAAGAAGTGCTCTGGATTTGAAGATCCTTGTTAAAAGACTATTCTTTAGGAATGATTGTGCTCGTAGTGAGGGGCTCAACGCCAGTATTTTTGGGTTTATATTTTTTGGACTCCCGATACAAATCTCGGTACTAGCGGTTGTTGAAAGTGGTGAAGTCATGGTCACTACAAAACTGTTTTTCTAAAGACAGCAGAAATGTTTCCGATGACAAAAATTACAATACGTAGAGAAGACATGGTGAAATAGATCAAATTGTAATGGTAGAGGCAGAAAAAATTTGCTTTTGAAATCGAAAATTTTGCTAGAAGGAGAGGTAGCAGAGAATTGAAGGGTTTGCTGACGAAATTTGAAAAAGAGTAAAGTAAAAGTAAAGAGAAAGGCAAGTTTATAGGCGGTTCTCAAACTAAAGTCATCATTACCTTGATAACTGGAAAAACTATTCGCCGAATCACAGAAAGGCACATGTCATGCTCAATAAATGTAAAGAGGCGTGCGTCATTTAAAGTGTCAGAAGCCATTCAAGAACTTTTCGGTCAAGAAATGAGAAGGTCTTATCTAATTCCTGGTCACATCAAGTTGAATCACTAAAAAGTTAGGGGACTATCTGTATTGTAAAATTTAGAGTTACAGGTGAATATCTCTCAAGTAAATACGCGGCACCGGTGATAGGGTGGAGATGAAGCAGCAGTTAACTAATACCAAATACAGACATGTGACTGGTTTATATAAATTCTGGAGACACAAAGATCGAAGCAATGAATTTGAAAGAAAGACACTAGTTGAAGAAAATAACATTATAGGACAGTCGTCACAAAAAATTTCAGCATTTATTCCCAACATTATGCAGCAATCAAGAGGTGATTTTATTCATCTTTAAGCGGGCGAGGTTTGAGGATCTTCTCTCCTCAAATTTGACTATAAATATGTAATACCCCAATATTTTAAGTGAGGATATATTGGACATTTAAAAAATAATTTAAGTCCAAAACAAAAAGAAAAAATAAGGAAACAAATTAAACTAACAAAAAGAAGAAAACCTAGTCAAACTAAAACAAAAAGGGCCGAAGCCACCAGGATATGACTTACGGGAGTTAGGGGTTTGGAAGAGTTGCCTTCAACTTAAAGAATTAAAGGGCATTGGAGAGGAAGCTTAGCGCAGCAAACAAAAACCGGAAAAAAAACAAAGGAAAAAAAGAAAAGAAGAACAAAGCATTAGAGTTTCACAAAACGGATGCTATAGTAGCTGTCAAATATGTTTTGAGAACCACAAGTAAAGAGAAAAACGAAAAACAAAAAAGCTGAAGAAAATATTACAAATCCAGCGATTTCAATTGAAAACAGAGAGCGAAAAGAAGAGAAACGTAGAGATCTGGGGGCCGCCCATATCAGCAAAAAAAAATTTGCATTGCAACGAACTAAAAGCCACGCAATAGCACCTGAAAACTCTAAGCACTTTGGAGTATTGCAGGTACCATCTAAACTCTTTAATTGAGTCATGTGTACAGATTCTTTAATTAGTTCTTTTCTGAAAATTTAATAGATTTTGAAGTATTCTAAACTACCAGTAGCGTGAGTAAGTATAAATTGACGAATTAAAAGTCAAACATGAAACCCAAGGGTTGGGTATTCTAAATTAGCTACGAATTAGCTACAACAAGGAAATTAACACAAGATCGATGTTGATGTGGTTATAGATTGATTGAAGAAAGTCATAAGGATCGCTATCGGTGACGAGTTTCGTATTTCGACACGACTATTGTGAGTAGTAATCTTAGCGCAATTTGTATTTTCATAACTTGCATGATTTACACATGATTTTAATTATGAATATGTTACCGATTATCTTGAGTTGCATGTGGGACGAGTCTTTTACTCGATATGAAACCGAAATAGTTATTTGAGATGAGTACCGTGATTTTAAATATTTTCATTGTCACTAGATCTGTTTTACCGTTACTTGAATTTACTGTTATCGAAAGGAAATTATATGATTTGATAAGAACTGAAATGCCCTATATTGTTTTAAAATATTTTCTACGAGTATATACGGATTATAGAGACAAGTATAAATGGGAGTAGACATTGAAGGATCCCGTAGCTAACGGCGGGTTCGTTAGACCTGGTGCACCTTGTAATTACTGATTACCGTTATAGCCCTCGCTAGTGGGAAGGTAGAACTAGCATACCGTTACCGATTTCCCTCGAGTAGGGACTACCGTTATATTTGACTTATTGCGAAGAAGTCCACAGTTATACCGATTACATGATCCGTTCATTGAAACCTCCCAAAATGTGAATACTGATATTATACAGTGGTTACCGAGCTTATTACTGAATTGTTAATTATATTTTACTACAAGAAAAGCGTGATGAGACTGAAAATTATTTATTGTTTCTGAAAGGGCATTTTTATGTTATTTTCTCTTCGAGATACTAGTATGTTTCTGACTTGTCCCCAAATAAAAACGGTTGTGGTTAAGTGTTATTACTCACTGAGCTAGCGACTCATTCCCCGCTAATTTTCTTACAGAGACAGCAGTTGACGCAGGCGAGAATCTCGTTAATTAGAGCGCACAGGTTGATATTTCTCGGTGAGCCTCTTACTTGTTCGCGTGGGCAGAGATTTTTCTCATTGTTATAGTCTTTTCATTGAACTCTTAGAGTCGCTCCATAGTCATTATTTTAGTGTCATGCGTATTCTTTCGTTATTATAGTCTTATGTTGAGTATCGTTCTCATTTATCAAAGTTGGAGATAAATTAGTATTTCTAGTGGTTAGTTGGTGGTTTAGTTATGGTGGAGACTTGTATTGGTTAATTAACAAGTTGTCAATTGTTTGGTATAATATTAGGATGTTTGGTTGTTGATTTGAGACAAGAAAGTTTTTGGGATGGTCCAAAAACAAGGGAAACTCTGTCCGATTTTCGGTAAAATTTCCGATGAGGCTTACTTGGAAGCACTTGCTCCTAAGCGCCGGTCACAATCCTAAATTGGGTCGTGACAAAATAGTAGCATTTGTACTCATTGTGAGGACATGATCTACAAGAATCAACAAAAAAATTTCTCTTTCTCTCATTTTCTTAGTTCTATACAAAATGTATTTATTTGAGCTTCATTGTCAACTTCACTCTGGTGGATTATATATTCAGGCTTGTTCTTTCTTTTGAGTATTTTTATTTTGTTACCTTTTCGTTTACAATTTTATAAAAGCGGATCATCGTAATCCACGTGTTTAAAAATTACGTATATAAAATTTAACTATACTTTTTTTACAGATAAACAACAATATGGTTTAAGGGTAATTTGTGATGTATGTTGTTGTGGCTCGGAATATAGCTGAGACACAAAATTATTGAATATAATAGTCCTAGAAAATAAAAACTATGTCCGATTTTTTTCAAGTAATGTGACTTGGTAGGTGTTTAGGTTGTTATGGGTACTTATGGTTTGCCCGATGAAGTTAGGCCTATTGAGCGCAGGTCACGTTTCAAGAATGAAAATTGTTCAGCCAGATAAAATAAGATATAAAAAGAAAAGTGAATTTGCCTATCTTATTGTGAAAACTACCTTATCAGAAAAAAATAAGGACTGCCTCCGTGAATGCAAATAACAATAAATTTGTCAAAAAGAAGTGCATATGCACATATACATATTCATATAGCATTAATCTTCCCCGACCCTATTCTTCCTCTTGGGAGTTGGGAGCGGGAGAGTTTTTAGATCCCAAGGAAGAAAAAACTCAATTCTTCTGTATAAGCTCAAGATTTGGACTTGTGGACCTGCATTTTCATTCTGTAACCAGCAGTCTTCTTTCTCTTAATCATATGATGTAAAACTTTGGTATAACATCTCACAATTTTCTTCAACTTCAATCCATTTACTATGCTTTCTTCTGGCTGCTGTTTTACCATCACTTGAAGTTGCTTTTCTTCCTCTATAAAATGTTGCCTTAGTGAAATGCTTCTTACTTCAATCAGCTGTTTCAAACTCTTCCTCTCATATTTCCTTTCTTCTTCATTTGGAGCTTGTTTGTTTTCCACTGAACCAATCAACTCTTCAGACTGCTGAGGATTTTTATCGCTAATTGCATTCAGATTCAATGGCTTTCTTGTTCTCTTTGACATACTAACATCATAATGCAACTTTCTTGGAGAAACTTTACTTCCCATTTCTTTTCTTTCTTTTTTTCCCTCCTTGTTAGTGGCAACTCTTCAAGAATAAAAAGATTATAAGTAACTAATAACTAATATGTTGGAGATACCACATGATTAAATAATTCAGGGTTAATGGTCAGTTTTAGCTAGTGTCGTTTTTTCAGGGTGAGATGTCATTTTTCTTGGATGGTTTTGTTACAAACTCTCCAAAAATTTGATGATGTATTGAATATCAAATCAAGGGAGGTTGGTGGAGATTTACAAAGTGGCAATCTTCATTGGGTGAGAATTCCAATCATTCACTAGTGAAAAAGAAACATGTAAACTAATGGTACTGTATATTTGGTCATTACTATGACTAGCAAAATTTTATAATTTCACGTAAGCTCTGACCCTTGAAGATTGAGGTTCTTGAATCAATTAATGACATTTGCACTTTATAGGCCAAACTAATTTGAGAGAGTGCAACCGGGCCCTTGCCAATACACATGGTGGGCTTAATTGACAGTCACGGATGCCGCTCTTCCGACACATGTTCATTAATATATGTAAACTCTATTACAACCTATCAGATATATATAAACTCTATTAAAATCTAAACAAACTTAAATTTGAAGTCTTCACCCTATAATTAACAAGTATAATGAGTTTAAGGTTAAAAATTTTAAAGATCGCACTCATTAAATTTGGAAGAATAACAGAAATAGAATATTTCATTGCCGCTATTGATTTTTTTGATGTTAAAGCATACTGATGAATTTTAAAGCACGCAACAGTTATGGTGATCGTCAGGATTTTGCCACAAACTTTTATTGATAATCAAAATTTTTCAGCATTGTAGCTGAAATTCTGGTGATCGTCATAATTTCTGGTGCTTCAAAATTCTGGCGACCGTGTTTTAAAATTTTGGCGGACTATTTCGTAAAACTTTTCTTAACGAGATCAAAGTATAAATAGCGGTTTAAAAAAATAAAAAATTACATAAATACGATACTTTATAGGATGGTCTTTTAACTTTTGACCTTGCTTACCCATGGGCAGAACTTCAAGGTCAAAGTTAAAAGTGTTATCCATGTGTCAAGCGAGGGGGAAACACTTGTTAAACTTGAAGTTCTGCCCATAGGACAAGCAGGAACAAAAATTCAAGACCATCCCTTAAAAAATTTCAATTAGATTTAAATTATGTATCGGCCCGACGTGATTCCCAGGGATAGGCTGTCATCTTATCATATTTAAACTTTAGATCTTCTTATCATAGTCAGATTCAAAATTTAAACTTGATGATGCTGATCTTAAGATTCTTAACACTGAATTCGTTGTACTTTTAAAATTATAATTTCATAGCTAATATTTATTATAATTTTAATGAGTTTTACATATAAATCAATATTCCATCAAAAAAGGCCTAAAGAAATTGAAACTTATGATTTAAATACTATAATATTTATGTGACTATAAAAAAAATTTATTAAAAAAATATTAAAATATATCTTTTTTGTTTAACGAAGGGAGTAGTATAAAACATGTTTCTGAAACTGTAGTGGTGCTTGGAAATTGGAAACCAAACTTGGTTACTCCTTTTATTATTATTATAACTTAAGAGATTCATCTAATAGTTAAACTACACCGATCACTTCTCAAATCGGTTCAATATGTTTCTTAGCTTCTCTTTAACACTTTGCTAGTTTTAGAAGATGATCTCAAATTGGTTCAATATGTTTCTTCTCTTTAACACTTCATTAGTTTTAGAAGACGTCAATAATCAAGTTCCTAAAGTAATTATATTGCTTGCATCTTAGAAGAAACTTGTTATGACCAGTAAACGTGTAGTGACAAAATAACTAACTGACATTAGCATTTTCGGAAAAATGCTAAAAGGTATTAAAAACGTTAACGTTAATTACTTACTTCTTTCAGTTCTTATTATTACTGACATAAATAGCAAGATTTAACTTTAATTCTCCACAACATGCATGTTAGTGATACACCAACAGATAAGAGAAATCTTTGCGGCAATAGAGTTAATGGATTGGTGCTTAATTCTCATAAATGAATCGAAAAGTAAAACATATATTTCCTCCTAACGAATGGCCAAAAAAATCCTAATATTCCCTATTTAGATTACGTGTTCGGCGTTTACTTTCCATGACACTTTATCAAGGGTTAAATATTTCAATTTCCAGATATGACTATAAATTTGCCCGCATTAAATATTTATATCAAACCTATAAATAGATGACACATATCTTCTATTATAGTTATCAGTAAAGCATAATTAACTTATAAATGCACATTTTCACCTTAAGTATATTTATCACTTAACACCCGATGCAAATATGTTTTTACCACATCTATGTCCAAAAATAAAATAAATTCCCCATTATATTAATTATTAGTGAAATGATGGAAAAAAAAGAAAACTCCTTACTCCATTTCACATTACCAAAATAACCTGTCGACGAGTCCCTTAAAATAGATTAATTAGTTGCGAGTCCCTTTTTTTGTTTGTGTAGGGCTTATTGTTAATTGCCAATCTATCAAGGTGTCATAATGTCAAAGTACCATTTTCTACTTGCCTAGCTTTTGCTTCTTGCTAAAAAAAATCTGAATTTTGAACTAAGAGGATCTAAAGAATAAAATTTATTACAAAAGGTGCCAGGGCTCGAGACTCTCCGTGAATATCACCCCCATCATCATGTTATCTGTTACTGGGTTACCACAAAGTAACCTAGTTGTAAAATAAATGGCTAGTTGATAATGCAATTGCTCAAAAGAATTGTGGAAAAGCCAATACATTTTGATCAATATTTAAATATCTGAATTATGTTACTCCTTCCTGTCCAAATAAGTGTCGTTTTAGGCTTTTAGCCCAATCACTTTGATCCAAAATAAGCATTAATAACTTTTTCAAATTTGGCCTAGCTCTAACCGATGATCTAAAAAATATGAGGGGAGATAAATGGTAATTTAAATCAAAGTTTTTTTTTCATTAGTGGAGGTGCCAAACCTTAGATGACACTTATTTTGGATTGGAGAGCGTAATGTTCAACCTCTTTCATCACCATTCCACATGTCTTTAAACTTTGGGCCAGTTGGTCCTTGCTCACCCAATACCTCATTTGGTAGGCTTCTCACAATTTTCTCAACAGCCCTCTTCAGTTTCCCAGGCATAAATCTCTCTACTTTGTTGAGCTCTTTTGATATATCATAGCTGATTTTAGGACCCCATTCCCTTGCATAATTTAGCCAAGGTGGCTCCACTATAGTCGAACCCAAGTATTCTGCACCAACTACCAAGAAATTTGTTCCTGTATCCATCAACTTCCCCTTTCCTGTATCATTTCTGATTCCTACATCGCCACTGCCTTGCAAATTCTGTCCTGGTTTCGGATAAGCAGCGTGTCCGTGCAACGATGAATAAACCACAGGTTTGTTACCATTTTGGAATTCAAGCTGCGAAGCACTTACCCAAATGCCTCCACTGTGTTCCGAGAAGTATACGCCTTGTAACTCTCCATTGAAGTTGCTAATCCTCAATGTAACATGTTCCCAATCGCCAACGTGCTCTCCAATCTTTCCCAATGAAATAGTCATGAACTCGAGTTTAGCCTTTGCAGCGCCATTGAAAGGGTAAAATAGCCACACAGCAATATCAGTATACGTTGCGCCAAACATTGGTTTTATGTGTAAGTAGGCCGTGGCACCCAGCAAATCTCCTCTCTTAACATTAGCTTTTGCTGCATTATCACTTGGGAGGTCCAACCAGTAAGTACCATCATTCGAACCACCTTGGGGAAGATTTGAACCTGCTGGCTGAATACCAACCGGTGAAGATTCTTGTCCTTTGGTGTATAATAATGCTCCATTCTGGAAAAACCAAGTTACTGATGAGGGGTAGAACTCTTCATCAGGATGAAAGTAAATCAATGGAGAGTATGCTTGAACCAAAGCTTTAACTTGGTTCAAATTTGGCATAGCAGACAACTTAGCTTTGACATTTTTTAAACAAGCTAGTGAGTCTGCGGCTACATTGGCCATAAAAGCACCTGTTGACACTCCTAGAGCTTGTGTTCCCCTGTCTCTAGGTCTTGAAGAGTACACATTCAAGCCATCGGTGCCCCAAATCCAATCATGACTTTCAGATACATCGGTAAGATCAGCATGAACACAACGGACTTTATCCAGAGAAGGCTTCTGAGGCGAGGTCGTGACAACATGGCCTATGGCTTTATAGCCCTCAGGAGGTATTGGCAGCCAGATATAGCCAACACCGTCCTGATTAATTTTCAAGTTCTGACTACTCCATACTAGCGCATAATCAGTTGGCATCTTTAGGGCACCTCCTGATGTATCTTTTCCAGCAAGAATCCATCCAAAAAGGGGCATATTGTTAGGTTGGCTATAGGAACCAAGCATAAAGAATCCATTTGGTAAATTTGATGGTTCAAAAAACGTAGCTCCAAGATGATCTGGTCCACCTTCATGGGTAGCCCAAACTTTAGTTAACAACGATACTTGGGACACAAGTAATCCTCCAAGATCAATGACTCCACTTGAAAAGCCTTCACCTGAAATTTCAGAAGACCTTAAAACTGTGTTTCGACATGAACTTCACTTAAAAAAAGATTTGTGAAAGTTGATAAATGTGAAAGTATATTATTTCACCAGCATCTCAAATACTGATGGTTTCAAAGCAATATTTGCAAATAATGAAGTATATTATTTGAAAATTGAAATAGTGAAAGAATATCGGATGCGCAAATGGGTGACAAGAAACAAGTGATCGAATACTAGTCAGGACACGATGGGTAGTAAAATGGAAGGAATACCATATCGACGAAGAGATAGTACCTGAAGGCCACATGGGCAATGGAGAAGGAAGTTGAAAGTGATTATCGATAGGGATTGACATGCTGTTCTTTCTTGAAGCATTATCCAGCAAAGAACTTGCATTTAAATTGCTTCGCACGGTTGAATCTTTGAAGGGAAGACTTGAACAACTGATTCTTAAAGGAAGCGCTGAGACTAAAATAATGCAAGAGACAACAAGCATATTCTGCAGACAATATTGTGAAGAGAGAATTAGACTAAAATTCCCACATTAGCTAAGACTATATACTGGTTAGTCGTGCAAGGGAGAACTAAATCTGGTATGCAAGAAAAAAGTTACAATTTCCAAGCCTTGAAGAACTTATCTTCCTATGTCTAGACAATTTAATTGAACCGTTTCTCTGATTTCCTTTTGCAGTTGCAAATTAGCATATTTAACAACCACAGGAACATTGCATAGAAATGTTCTTTCTTTTCTTAAGGGGAAAAAAAAACTAATTGCCTAGTCAAACATCGTCAAATAAAATGAAACGGGAGGAGGGCTTTGTTTACAACCACGTAAATGTTTAGACGCATGATCAGAATATGTTCAAATATAAAAAGAAAAAGGTTGTGCGTTGTTACTAAAATCTTTTTGTTTCACAAGGAGACTTGATATTGGTGGAACTATCTTGAAGCTAAGTTGTTAGATTGCTTCAAGCTAAATGTTTAATTCTTTTGTACGTCATGATTCTTATTTATGAAGTTGCAGTGCATCGACGCATGAAAGTCGTGACCCATGGCAATACCAATAACCAAAGTATCCATCTTCTATTTTTTTAGTATAAGATAATCACAATATACTTGTGTGTGGCTATATTCAATAACTTTTTAACAAATCTTTTGTCATAGATAACAGCTACAACCTTAACTGCATGAAATGGACACTTTGACACTGTTTTGTACATAATATCTACTATCATTCTCTCCGTCTCGTTCTATGAAACTCTATTTGACTCTTACAATTATTTTCATTTGAAGTTAATGCCAATTATCCCAATTTTACAAGGAAAACCTAAAATAGTTTAAATACACTAAGAATTCTACTAATAATATTTCTCAAACTAAATTAAGAATTCTACTAATGACATTAATTAGATACATTTAGCAAAACATACTAAAAATTGGGGAAAATATTTTAAAAAGAAAAGTTTGATCTTAAGAAATTAAGGTCCCTAAGGATTTATTGTTTCCGTATGTGTTTGATTTGCTAGACGAAAGCCAATTTCCCGTGAGATTTTTTTTAAGAACATTTATCATGAACAGTATTTTCCTAAAAATATTTTCTAATATTATGTTGGTGAGTAAAAATATTTTCCTTAAAAGTATATTAAAGATCAATAGATATTAGCAAATTGGATACTGTTTCAATTAAAAAAATGACTATTAATGTTGGTTGAAACAAATGATATAAAATTCAAAGTCAAGATAGTTGTGAGTAACATGAATTTCGTACATAAGTGCGGAAACTCTCTTTTTATGCTGGTAAACTAGACATAAAAAGAATGACTATCATAAAAAGGTTGATTACGCAAATATTTGTTTTAAGGTCACAGTTTTAGATTTTATCCCTAGTTTAAAAAATTGCAAATGTAGCCCTTGAGAAATTACCCGTTAGGAAATAAAAAAAGAATCATTTACTAAACGCTAACCCTAGCATTCAAAGGAGAAGACTAGCACTTGCTTCATATTTCCTTATTTTCATTGTCTTCTCGAGTATAAATAAATATTTTCATCTATCTTTCTCATTTCATAATAGGATTTATGTGTCCATTGAACATTTTTCATCAATTCATTCTCCATTTTTGAATGGGATTAAGGTCAAAACCGTTACAAATCAGAGGTCAAAATTCTAGATCTGAAGAAAAAAATTAAATTTTCATGTGTATGAGTTCAAAGTTTCAAGTCTGAATTTTCGTGTGTGTTCGAAGTTTTTTTGTTGTTGGAATTTGTTGAAACTTGAATTTTATTTTTTGATGCAGAAATTGTGTTGTTAACAGTAATTTTTGAAGAATTTTTGTAATAAAATTTAATTTACCATTAAAGGACCTTGAAGCTTGAAACTCATAAATTGAATTTGTTGAGTTTATAGTTATTTTGATCCAATTTTGATGGGGGTGTGCTCGAAATATAGATTGGAGGTTGTGAGTGAATTTTGAGTCAATTTTGATGGAGATTTTGGAATCTATTTGTGGATTTTGGGTCGAACTTTATTGAGTCAAATTCGAAGAGTTTTATTGATGTTGCACAAAGAACATAATATACTATTTTTGAACATTGTATAACATTTGGTATACTATATTTAATTCAACAATAGAGAATGAATTCCAACAATATACCATTATAGTATATAATTCCAACAATATACTATTATATATATATATATATATATATATATATATATATATATATATATAATCTAACAGTATATTGTTATAATTTAGTGTTTTTGTAAAAAAATTAAAATTCTCAACTGAATCCTTTTTCAAATTTTCAATGGAGTTCTCATGTTTTTCGAATGTTTTCTTAAACGAGGTGTTTGATGGATTTTCATGAAGATATTATTGACTATACCAAAAGCAGGTGTACGAATACACATAAAATAGTAATACACCTATTTGATATATTTGTATATCATTTGGGTATACTATTAAGGATTCATTTTGCCGACCCCAACTTGATTTAAACTGAAGTGTAGTTGATGTTGTTGCTAGGTGTACTATTGTCTTGCCCAATATGAAAATTTTGTTAAAATTTTGAAGCCAATTTCGAAGAGATTTTAGATATTGAACAAAAACGCATGAGATACCATTTTAATATATTGTATGCCACTTTAGTATACAATATATAATTCAATAGTATATAATTTATTACAACAGTATATTATTATAGTATAAAGTGTAATATAATAATATACAATTATAATTGGATTATTTTTCAAATTTTTTGAAGTTTCCAACTAGGCCACTTTATAAATTTTCAACAAAATTCTCGTACTTTTTAATATTTTTTCTTAAATGAAGTGTTTGATGGAGTTCCATGTAGGTACTATTCACTATATTACAAGTAAGTATAGGAATAAACATAAAATAATAATATACATATTTTGTATATTTATATACGGTGCCAGTATACTATTAAATATTTAACAATAATATTAAGTACTAATAAGTTATTTTATTAGACTAATATATATTTTTTTTAATACTACTATAGTATTTGATATAATATCGCTAGAAATACCTGCAATACACACATTTAGCACAGTAAAAAATAAAGATAAAAGGCATACTATACTTTATATAGAGAAAAAGAAAGTAAAAAATACACTCTTTGACTCAATTTTTATCAAATATAGAGAAAATAAAAAAATTATATTGTATAAGTTATCGTTTTTATTGGTATGGAGAAAATAAAGACTATATGAAAAAAGAAAAAGGAGCAAAAAAATGAATGAAATTAGAAAAAGAGAAAAAAGAAAGGAAAAGAAAAAGAGAAAGAAAAAAGAAAAGGAGAAAAAAATGAAAATAGAGAATAAAAGGAGAAAAAGGAACGAAAAGAGAAAGATAGAGAAAAAAGATAAAGAAATAAAAGAAAGAGGAGGGGGGAACAGAATTAGGTAGTTGATGTATAAGTTGGGGATTAAAATATGTATAATGGTAATTATTGAATGGGTAGGTAATATCAACATTTTAAAAAGTCATAAAGGCCAATTTCCTCTATTCTTAATGGGTAGAGCCAGTGTAAATTATTTTGGATTTTATAGGTATATTTGTGAATTTATCCGGAAATTTTACCATAAAAAAAATTGTCCTAAAAAATTACCTTCGTGGTGTAGAAGCTAAAAGGCCCGAGCCCATTAATAACTTTACCAGGGCCCAAGCCCATTGACTGTCATTGGGCAGCAGGTTGCCCAGCCAATGCGAAGAATCGAATCTCCAGAAAACAGTGAAAGAGAACATCATTGGTTCTTCCCTCAATTCTATGTATTGGCAAACGCAATACAGAGGACAACTTAAGGCAATTTGGCGCGTTTGTGCGTTCATTGAGAAAGAAGTTACTCTGTTCTACGTTTGTATCAAATCATAATACTTTAATTTTGCATAATTAATTAGTGATAAATTAGACTGATAATATACTGTATGTCCATAAAATTAACCAGATTACATGACAAAAGTCTATGTACAGTCATGTATATCATAAACTGATTGGTACCAATATTTGAGTGTGTGTATTCTTTTCTGTTCGAATAGAGAAAGAGAGCTCGCTTACCTTGAGAAGTAGGTGAGTGTGAGATTGAAGGCACAGTAGAGTACGTGTCGAAGAAAATGACGCCATTGTCACCGGCGAGATCCCTTCCGAAATTCACCGGATCTTTTAATTTTCTGCTTCTTCACAGAACAGCTCGATCGTGTCCTTCAACGCCACTAGGTAAATATCCACTACATTTACATTCTCACCCTTTTTGTTTGTTTTTGGACTTTAATCTAAAGCTGATTGGGGTAAGGTTTTGTTGCTTGTCATTTTCAGGTTATATTTGTATTAATTGAGGGAACATGGGTGGCTGGATTCTGGCATAGATCACACTGTGTCTACGAGTGCGATATTAATCTATATTACTTTAGGGCAATGCCTTTTTAACCTCTTCTTAGGTAACTTATACTATAAAGTATTATTCCCGTCCATTATTTGCAACAATAAAGTGAGTCTTGGAGGAACGATTAAGTAGTCTTTGTGTGATTTATAGTTTACGGGTTTGAACATCGGAATCAGCCACTGGTATTTGTATTAGATAGGTTGTCTATATAACATTCCCTTGATTTGTGGCCCCTCTCCGGATCTTATGTGAACGTAAAATGTTTTGTGCATCGGACTGCCCTATTTTATTTTGCAACAATATTGAAAATTGTGGTGGAATGGTTAGGTTCCTTTTGTGTAATCCATTAAGAAGTGAATTAGTATTATAATTTTAGCCTAAAATTAGCATAAGTAGTACACTGATTGGTTGGTTTTATTAGAAAAAATAATCACCGCCTAATTGCTGGATTTGAAATGCAATGATCAACCCATCAAATTTTCTGTGTGCAAACTCAAATATTGATTTCTCATTTCTCTTGAATTATAATTCACCCGTTTCGAAATTATGTAAAGTTACGGAAATTTCCAACAAATAATTAAGACATACAAGTGTTTCAAGTACATTTAATGTACTACTCCTATCTTTTTCTGACAGCTTCAGTTTATACTAGACGGAATTACGGGGTCTTCTTCATAAACAAAAAGCAATAGCTATGATTTTCGCATCAAAATAAATACCTGAGTGAGTGGATGAATAGGTTGGGAAAGGTTAGATTTTCAAATAAAGCAAATGGTTAGTTGATCTAACATCATTAACATCAATGATTTTACAAATGGCATCTTTGACTTTCATTTTCCCGATATTCTAATATATAAAAGCCTCCCTAGTCTAAAATATTACCAATATATGAGCTTATGCATTATGTGTTCTAATTATTTTCTTGTTGACGCTTTGTGCATAGATGTGGGTAGTGGTGACAAAATATATTTTTAAAAAAGTTATACATCGTAACAATTCGATTGGTCATTTTGAGCTTTAGCGTTTCATTCAGTGTTTTGAAACTTTGAGTAGCTTCATATTATGTATTATGACTTGCGCGTATGGTTGGTTTCAGTTTTCGAGCGTTTGGGGATTGATTTGGAAGAATGATTCTCGTTTTAGAAGTTTTAAGTTAGAAGAATTGACCAAGGTTGGACTTGGGTAAACGGAGTAAAAATCGAGTTTTGATTGTTCCGATAGGTTCGTATGATAATTTTGGACTTGTAGGTAAGTTCGGATTTGGTTTCGGAAGTTCCTAGAAAATTCGACACTATTTATCGAAAGTTGGCAACTTGAAGAACTTAAGAGTTCATAAGTTTGACCAAGAGTTGACTTTGATGTTATTGGACTTCAATTAGTGTTCCGAGACTTTGGATAGGTCTACATAGTTGAACTGAACTTGTGTGCAAAGTTTAGAAGTAATCAGAAGTGTTTAAGTGTGATTCAGATACTCTTTTGAAAGAATGCTTTAACAACTTAAGAGAAATTTTATTCGGTTTGAGCCTCAATTCGATGTTGTGATGTTCCCGTGGATATTTTGAGGCTTTGGATAATGTATGTGTACTTGTTCATATGATTGGATGGGGTCCCGAGGGGCTCGAGTGTGTTTTGGATCATTGGTTGAAAAACTAATTAAGTTAAGGATTTGAAGTTTGACCATGGTTAATATCGGGTCAAGATGGCCTCTTTTCGGTATTTTGAGTGCGCGAGCTGGTTCGTAGTGGTTTTATAATTGAAATGCATATATGATTTGCGTCCGGGAGGTTCCGAATGAGTTTTGGGTACTAAAACAAAGATTTTGCTGGTTATTTTTTTCTGGTGTAAGTAATTACGTAAATGATGTCTCTATTTTCAAATTTCTTTTAAAATTTCAAAACATCATATCTCCCTCATTTTAAGGCCAAATTTGGTGATTCAAGAGGCTATCTTGGGAGTAATCTCGCAAGAATCATGTTGGGCTTATCGAATGTGAGTTTGGGGATCATCTACAACTGATTTGGGTTGGGACAGCTGCTGCATTTTTTTACTTATTTCGGAATTTAATTACTTTTTCTCACAAGGTTTTGGAGCTCGATTTTGGACAATTTTGGAGGGAATTTTCACTACTGGGATTGGAGTAAGTATATTTGACTCGGATTTGTTATTATTTCATTATTCCAACCTTGATTTTAATGTTTGATAATGATTTGAATTGGAGAAATTGGGGATTTTAGTAAAAAAAATTTCTAAAACATAAATTGATGGTCTGAAGGCCGATTTGAGGTCAGAATTGAATGATTTTGGTATAATTACACTCGTATCAGAATGGGTGTTCGGAATGTATGAGTTTTGTCGGGTTCCGAGGTGCGGGCCCGGGGTTGACTTTTTTATTTTAGTTAAAGATCGAATCTTTATTATCCGGAATTATTTTCTATGGCTTTATTTATAATATTAAGTTATTTTGGCTAGATTCGAGCCGTCTGGAAGTGAATTTGCGTGGGAAGGGCTTATTAGTAGATTGATTTAGCTTGTTTGAGGTAAGTATCTTGCCTAACTTTGTGTGAGGAAAACTACTCCATAGGATTGGGTTTAATTGCACTATGTGAATTATATGAAAGATGTGTACATGAGGTGAGAATGTGCACACATGCTTATATGCGAAAATTGACTGGTTTAAACTCTTAGGTTACTTATAAGCATTTAATTGAAGTTATGATTAATTGTTCTACCTTTCGTTGTCAAGTTTATTCTTACATGTGAATTGAAGTTGCTATTACATGTTTTAGTTTTCATTGCCGAGTTTTTCCTTATATGCATTTATTAGTAGTTGTTGTTACGTGCTATTCTTTCCATTGTTGAAGTTATTCTCATGCATTTAGTCATAGTTTCTATTTCATGCTATCTCTTTCATTGATAAGTTTGTGTTACGCATTTGAATGTGAAGATGCCATTTCATGAAAATACCTTGATTATTGAGTTATTGAAGCTGAGTTGTTGAGAGCTATTAACATGTTGTGGTTGAAATTGTTGGTTATTGGAACACCTTTCTTTGTTGAACTATTTCTCGTTCATTTTATTGTTAATGAGATTCTTGTACATATTGTGGTTGAGCCGTGGGCTATGTGTTGTGGTGACATTGGTATTATTGATTTTGACAATGTTGTGGCATATGGACACATGTAGTGCGAGTTGATTATTGTGTTGTGATATTGATACACATGCGGTGGTATAAGGGTGGGTATTGAAACGTGTGCGGTGAGATAAGGTGGGATTTATACGCATGTTGCTAGTAAGGAAATTACTTGAATCCACGCGGTGAGATAAGGGGGCTAAAACGCATGTAGCTATTTCAGGAAAGATGTTTTTAAAATAAATGCAACGCTCACGCAATGATATAAGGAAGATTGTGATTGTGGCATGTGAAATAATGTGAACATAAGGAGTGGTACCTCGGTGTGATTCTTGTTGTACATTCTATGTTGGAAAGACTTATTGATTTGAACGGTTATTGTTTTGTTTCCCCACCTTATCCCATTCGCAATTTTTATTGTACTTGATTATTTGTTGTTACTCTTGTATTGGACCGATTGTGATTTCTTGGGTGAATCATACATTCTACGTGATTCGCGGTGTTGCCTTAGTGTGCCAATATGTCGTTGTTGCTTGGTGAATTAATTGATTGATAACATGGTTTACTCTATCTGTCTCTCAAAATAGTATTAGTCATCTCACTTAGTGCTTTACTTTACTTAAATTGTTAGCACGCTTTACTTTAAATGATTCTACATTTAATTTGTTAACTTATCTGATGCTTTACTTTATTTAAAAATATTATTTACTCTACCTTATATGATTTCTAAACTAAACTCATTTTTCCATTTGATACTATATTTTGTATATTGTACTTTATTTTACTTTATTTGATTTCTAAAATAAACTCATTATCTTATTTGACGCTTTACTTTATTTAAAATTGTCATTATGTCGTATTTTACTTAAATAAATCTCTCGAATATTTTATTTGGCAACTGAAACGGATATAATGTATGTGGTAGCACAGGGACTTTACCGTGCGTAGGTGATTGATAATGTGCGCACAAGGTGCCATGGGTGTCAGATTTGTGATTGTGACCTATGATTGTGAATATGAGGTGTGGTGCCTCGGAGTGATTCTTTTTGTAAATCATGTGTTGGAACGACTTGATTCTTGAATTATCATTTGTTTCTCCTAATTGGTTTCATTCATATTTTAACTATATTCTTGCTTTTTTGTCGTTTTATGACCTGTTTACTTGTTGTTGTCATTTGTTGTTTCCATTATTCTGTGGTTAGTCTTATATTAATATTCCTTCCGTTGTTAGCCTTATATTGATGTTCTTTCCACTGTTAGCTTTAGATTTATATACTTACACAGGTTATTGTCTAGTGGGTGTCTTGACTTACCTCGTTACTACTCCACCGAGGTTGATTTTGATACTTACTGTGTGCCGTTATGGTGTACTCATGCTACGCTTCTGCATATTTTTGTGCAGATCCAGGTACTTTGGATCATGTGGGTTTTGAGAGGGGTGCCTATGCGGTTGGAGACTTCAAGGTATACCTGTCGTTTCGTCGCAGGCCTCGGAGTCACCATCTTACTTCATTATGCTATCGTTAAATTGTAATTCAAAATAGTATTATATTTTTGTAATGTCTTGTATACTCTCCGTCGAGCTTATGACTCTGTATTACCGGATCTTGGGATTTGTGAAAGTTGTATTATGATATTGGCTGTGCTTTGGGCCATTGTTCTCAATTTTATTAAATGTTAAATTGTTATATCTTACTGATACTGTTGTATGATAGGTTTACCTAGTCGTAGAGACTAGGTGCCATCATGATCCTAAATGTGAGATTTTGGGGTCATGACATCCATTCATATTATCCACTAGAAAATGGGTTGGACAATGGATAAAATTGGTCAAATATGGATAAGATCCATATTATCCACTTAAAAAATGGATAACCAATGGATTTAACCTTTACATTTACAAAGACTGAAATTGTGGGCCCTCAAGTTCGGGAGACTAGGACTTCTCCCAAAAGTGATCATATTCAAGAAGTCATGGATAATATGGATATCCATATTATCCGTAAGGTACCAATTTTCTACCATTATTAAATACATATCGGGTCAGATATTTTATCTATTTTACATTACTTGTTCCGATCTAAGACCCC
>MCJB01017640.1:213831-246091 GCA_002018475.1 Nicotiana obtusifolia | reverse complement strand
CCCCGTTTGCCACCCCTAGGTGTGGGTCTATGATGACCCGATAGGTCATTTATAGTTTAACCCTTCATTTCGGTGTTCTGGGACTTCGAATAGCTTCTTTAATTTGCGTGCGCAGTCCGTGTCCTTTTTCCGAAATATTTTAATGAGAAAATTGACGAAAATGTGAAATCGTGCCTTAAAACTTATTTGAGTTGACCACGGCCAATATTTGTGTAAACAGACCCGTATCAGTATTTTGATAGTCCCGGTGGGTCTGTATCTTGATTTGGGACTTGGGCTTGACGAAAATGTGAAATCGTGTCTTAAAACTCATTTGAGTTGACCACAGCCAACGTTTTGTGTAAACGGACCCGTATTAGTATTGTGACAGTCCCGATGGGTCTGTAAGTTGTCTTTGTTGTTACCGGATTCAGATTTCGGTTCCGAAACTTGGTATAAGTTCATTACAGTATTTATGACTTGTTTGCAAAATTTAGTGCAAAATGGAATTGATTTGACGTGATTCGGACGTCCGGTTGAGAAATTTCATGTTCATAAGTTTCATTAAAAATTTTATTTGTTTTGGTGTCCGATTCATAGTTCTTGGTGTTATTTTGGTATTTTGATCGCGCGAGTGAGTTCATATGATATTTTTGGACTTGTTTGCATGTTGGTTTGGATCCCCGAGGACTCGAGTGAGTTTCGGACACGTGGCGAGTGTTGAAAGAGTTAGGACTTTGCTGGTTCTGGTGCACAGGCCTCAGACCTCGCAATTGCAAGGTCATGTTCGCATTTGCGATAAAATAGGGCCTCTGTCAGGTTCGCATTTGCGAACAACTTCTTCGCAATTGTGAGGAGAGGGCTTGGGCAACAGGGATCGCAATTGCGATCAATTGATCGCTTTTGCGAAGCTCCAGTGTTCGCATTTGCGAACAAACCATCGCAATTGCAATGGCAGCAAAGATGTGGGCTTCTTCGCATTTGCGAAAGCATTGCTCGCATTTTCAGGGTTTGATTTGCAGGGTTCGCATTTGCGAACCCCAGGTCGTAATTACGACATCTATGCCAGGATAAAAGAGGGGGGAAATGGGATTTAGCTCATTTCTTTCAAACTCTCAACCCTAAACATCCTAGAGGCGATTTTCCCAAGAGATTTCTTCCAAAATTCATTGGCAAGCAATTTTAATCTATTTCTTTTCAATTACCCATTACTTTTCAAGGGTTTTCAATGTTAAATTAGGATTTTCATGGTAGAAATTAAGGATTTTGGTAGAATTAGGGAGTTTTGTAAATTTGGTTTTAGACCTCAAATTGAGGTCAAATTTCGAAACTAATTACATAACCTGGCTCGGGGGTAAATGCGTAATTGAATTTTGTCTGAATCTCGGATTTTGACCAAGCGAGGCCGGAGTTAACTTTTGTTGACTTTTTGAAAAAAGTGTAAAGATCTTAACTCTATGTATTGTAATTAATTTTTCTAGCATTATTTGATGTTATTAGTCGATTTTGGTTAGATTCGATTGGTTTGGAGGAGGATTTTAGAGGAAAGGCCTCGGTTGAGCTATGATTTGCTTGCGGAGCGAGGTAAGTGTTGGGTATAACCTTGATTTGAGGGAATTAGGAACCCTTGAGCTATGTGCTATGTGAATTACATGTGTAGCGGCGTATATGCGAGGTGACGAGTGTATATACACCGTCAAAATACTTGTTCCCATGCTTTCCCGTATTTCATTAACTATTTTATTTTATGTCTTAACTGTTACATGCTTTAATTGCTTTATATGCCTTAACTTTCTACTTGTCACTTATTTCTCTCATATTAACATGTTCGAATGGTTCCATGATTAATTGCTACTTGCCTTAATTGCCTTACGCGTACACCGTAATTGTCATACATTTGATTTGTCTTGTTGCTTTATATTAATTGTAGCATTCCTTGATTTGGTACGAGGTTCCTTTATGGTTTGCTTTTATATTCTTTATTCGTAGAGATTTGTGTGAATTGAGTTGCGAAATTTATTGCATCTATTGATTCTTGTTTATGGATCGGGTTGCACGCCGCAACAGGTGGAATAAGGGAGGATTGATATTGATATGATGGGATTGGGTTGTGCGTCGCAACAGGTGGAATAAGGGAGAATTGATATGGTGAAATAAGGGAGGATTATGATATTCATTCTGATTATATGTTAGGATCGGTTACGCACCGCAATGGATTTTACTTGTTATTATGGATATCGATATGGTGAAATAAGGGAGGATCGTGTTTGTACGGTGGGATCGGGTTCCGCGCTGCAACAGATTGTGTGTTTTATATTCCTTATTGTATTGTGTTGGTTTCGGTGCTTTCGTACGAGATTTTGAGGATTGGTATTTCTTGTTTTACTGATTTCGAGGATTGAGTTTACTTTCATAAATTGGTTGCCTTACTCTTTCTGCATTTCTTTCCTGTCATCATTATTATACTGCTTACATGTTATTTTAAGTGACCCGCCTTAGCCTCGTCACTACTTCGTCGAGGTTAGGCTTGACAGTTACAGAGTACATGCGCTCCGTTGTACTCATACTACACTCTACGCTTCTTGTGGAGATTTTGAAGTTGGTCCCAGCGGCAGTCAGTAGATTGCTCGGATTGACCATCGGACGAAGACTTGAGGTAAAGCTGCTCGGCGTCCACAGCCTTGAAGTCCCCTTCTACTTTATTCTAGCTATTTATTTCTTTCAGATAGTTTTACTTTCATTCAGACCATTATCTGTATTATTCTAGTCGCTCGTGCACTTGTGACACCTGATCTGGGATTGTATCTAGATATTGTGGTTGTTATGACTTTTCACACTCTATTTCAGTTATTTCAGTCTAATTGGTGTCAGTTAATTTGATTTATTGAAAATGGCTAAAAACTATTATAGCGTTGGCTTGCCTAGCAAGTGAAATGTTAGGCGCTATCACGATCCCGAAGATGAAAATTCCGGATCGTGACAGGGTCATGACAATAACATCAAAATTGAGAATTTTCCCCTTGTTTTGGACTTGAATGAGTGCTTAGAGCTTGGCTAAGCTTGTTGCTAGCTCTGTAACATGGGCCACCAATAATACAAAAAGAAAATTTCACTTAGCTATACTAGTTTTGAAACTTATTTACCTTCACTATTGAGATTTTAACTTAATCACAAGTTGATATACAATTTACTAATTCTATACAAATTAATATTAATTGAATATCCCTTGATTATAGCCTTTTATGATAATTGAATTCCACACATTCGGTAATCTCCCTCCCCTCTTCGTCACTCTTTCTCTCTCTCTTCATTCTTCTGCCTTATTTTTTCTTCTTTAGATCTTCTATACTTCTCTCTCTTTGGTGATCTCCTTTTTCTTGTCTTCTTTTTCATAGAGTTCAAATAATGGATTTGGCGTCATTGCATGTCACCAACGAACTAGTCCTTGTCGATGCCTCCCCTGACATTGACAGCCATAATAAAAAAGTTTCAAAGCTTTGATTTTGAATTCTAATTTTTAAAAATTATTATTTATTTGGATTGGGTGTTGCTGCAAATGATCGGGAATATCTTTTGGAGTTTATATCTCAATTTTGAGATGTTCGGTGAAGATTAGAGTTGATTTTGGATGAATTTTCATATTAAATTTTGAAGAGGAAGAAGATGTATTAAAGTTGCGTTATAGTTGTATGAAATTTATATAAATATTGTATTTAGTTGTATTCTATTGTAGTTATATTTTTTTGTATAAATATCAAATGAAAGTTTTAAATAAGTTGTATATTATATGAATCATTGTATGAAATTAGTATTTATGTTGTAATACCCTCTTTTACATAAAGTTGTATTTATTTATCAAAATTATATTAAAGATGTACTGTAATCATATGAAAATTGTATTATGTTGTAGTTGTATTATTTTTTGTATGAATATTATACGATTGTTGTATACATATATCAAAGTTATATTTTAGTTTACGAAAATTAATTTTAAGTTTTATGATGTTTTAGTTTTATTATTTTTATATCAATATTGTATGAAAGTTGTAAATAAATTTCACTACTCAATCTCAATATGTGAATAAATTTATGTATCGGGAGAAAATAACCCAAATATTAGGAATGATTTTTCAGTCATCACGATTTCATTTGAATCGCTGAATTTTCTTTTTCATGATGGAGTATACTTCACGATTTACAAATCAATGACAACAATTGAAATATGTGGCATTTTATAAAAATCGATGACAGCAATATATGGCATAAATTGGCAACAAATTAATAGAAGAGGAAAGCGACAAAAGAAGAGGGAGGCGACAGAAGAAGAGGGAGAGGGGACAGAAAAAAAATGGTGAAATTGAATTCCTTAATTGAAGACACTAATCATGATTTGAGAGCCTTTTAAGGGGAACGTATATGAATTGTAAATAATATACAGTTATAGTTATAGGTAAATAACAAACTTTAGAGAAATTTGGGAAATAAGTATGAATTATGATATAGGAACAAAAAATCTCATACCAAAATAAGTCAAAATGATTTGCTCCAACTGACACAACATTAGGAAAGGGAAGCAAAAGAGAGCGAAGAGGGGTTACCATTGAAGTTGTACTCGCAATACTTGAAGTATTTTAATCTCTTCAATGCAATTTCAGAAATCTTTGAAGTCTTCTATCTTTCAAATGCAACTTCAGAAATTCGAATCTTAAGTAGTTCAATCTATTGAATGCAACTTCAGATTTCAAATCTTGAATTCTACAACATAAATTTGTTGTTCAAATTTCAATAATACACGATTCAATGTCCAAATCTATCCCAAATGAGCTCAAATTTGAAACATAATTTTTAAATATCATAAAGAACAAACCTCAATATCAAATTGTCAAAACAACAACAAATATAACAAACCCATTTTGTAACTAAGAAGAAGAAACTCCAAGCACAAAGAAGAAAAAGAAGAAAACAGTAGTAAAGAAGAAGAGAAAAGTATATGTATCTGAAGTTATCCAAAAACTGGATATCAGCTAAAAAAAATTTAAAAAGTAGGCACAAATTCAATGGGTGACGCAAAACTGGACGTCACATAAAAATTTTACAATTGTTAAGCGAATTCGATCAGGTAGATTATCAATCATCCTCCCGTTTGTTCATCTAACAAAAGGTATTAGAACATATAATGGCCAACAGCAGAGCAATTCCACAAACATTTGCGGATGCATGCATTCCATATCAATGCTATTGAACTACAAAAAACCTATAATGGTTTTGCCACCTAAGATAACAAAAGAATATTATCGTCATTTACAATGCATATATTGGGTTATACTGTAGAGATAAAAACTTTGAAGTCCAGGTTTTTTTCTGAAAAATCAGCTGAAGCTAATGCAGGGTTTCCCATAATATGCAGCATAGCTCTAGTGATTTACTGACCTCCCTATAAATACTCTAACAGGTCTAATACCTACAGCCTGATGCTACAAGATTTCAACACTCTATACATAGAGACAAGTCGAGCGAGAATAGTTCCACCTTCGCCGAAGGGCATTCATTGTGTGGGATGATATCGAAGATTTTGCTCATAAAAGTTTATCAACTGCAAAAGAAAGCAAAAGTTAATTCAATTAAAAAGAATAGAATATAAAACAGAAATAATAAATTACATTAACTTCCTCTTCAGTTTTGTTACAGTTAAATGAACTTTTCCTCTAGTTTCTGAAATTAATCCATAGGTTAACATTTTTTTGTCAAATATACATAAAATGTCGATCATCAAATGAATAATCAATCTTAACGACCAAGTAAGAAGCAAAAACTTTTTTTATTTTGGATGAATTAAGATACATTAAGGAACTGTGTTTAAGCGATGAAATGTTAAGAGATCAGGTTGGTGTAATTTTAAGAACAGCAGAGGTCTCTATAAGTATGGGAAACTGGAGGGTCACTATAAATAATCCATATTGAAAATATAATATCACTGCATTTTATATGATGATGAAAGATTCAATAGAGAAAAAGAAAGCAGCTACCACGAGTGGATTATTCATCTTGAGAAACTTGTTATCCACCATAACTTCCTTTCCATCAGACCTGCAGGAAACCATTAAAAAACAAAAATGCCATCATATAGCCTATAAACTTATAAAAGGTTCACCACAGTAATACTAAGCTGACAGATTGAACTAGACTATAAAGCGACAAGGACACTAGGCACTGATTCAACTAGGTAAAAGCTGATGAGACAAGAAAGAGAGGTGGATGTAATATAAACAGATAACACCTATACGCTTCACCCATCCAAGAAAACACATAATATTGCTGCAACACAAATAGACACAATTTTTACAAAAATCACATTAGGTGTCATACTTTAATACAGAAATTTCAAAGACTACATTGCCCCTGTTAAAATATCAGTCACAGTTCATAGAGGCATTGCTTGTGAAATTCTGCTTTTATTTTATTTCGTCCATTTCCACAAATCTGCCTACGTGGTTCTCCCCATTATTATTATTATTATTATTATTATTATTTTTTTTTTTTTTTTTTTTAATAAGGTAAAAGTTTATCTATAAGGTACCAAGATGGTACAAAATGGTACAAGAAACATCCCAAACGACAACATCAACAAGCTATCCTCCCCCTCCTGACACCTCCAGGAAGTCCAAATATTGATTCAGATTTCCTAACTGACTAATTTAACACCAAAAATACAGATTATGGAGACATATATTCTTAATTCTAATAGTATGATTCCCATGTTCTTTAAAGCAAGAATTGTCCCTTTCCAGCCATAAGGTCCATAGGCACAACGGAATGTTTTAGCCTTCTAGGTACTCTATGAGATTGCCAAGCTTCTAACGAACCCCTGACAGATTGAAGCATCACCCAAGAAATACCACAGATGCTGAAAAATAGATCCCAGCATTGCCTAGATACTCTACAATGAAGGAGGAGCTGATTCACTGATTCTTGCTCTTCTTCACATAGGTAACACCTATTGCATAGACTAAAGCCTCTTTTCTGCAAATTTGTCCTGAGTCAAACAGGCTCCCCAGGTTGCTATGCTACCTTAACTGGAACTCTGGTTTTCCAAATCATCTTCCAAGGCCAGTTATTATCTCTCTGACTTGACTGCTCTATCAACCGGTTGCAACAACTATGGTTCTCCCTATTACATTCTTGCTCTTCCACAATGGCTGCCACAACACATTCAAGAATGATACTGTCCGTTGCCCTGTACCAAAAGTTTAATCTACCAGCATCTCTACTTAAACCTCTAAATACTCCACACAAAAGTTGCTTAACATGAAAATTATTCCAATTTGTGGAATGGGAAAAATAATGTGATACACTACCCAGCATAAATTTTTGTTTGCTAAGAATAGGATCACTAGGTTATATAGTTAGAGTCGCTAAAAACCTTTTTCTATGGTAATGTAGTTCAAAAACTTCAACGAAATAGTATCAAATCCCTTCTTAATATCATTAAGTAAATAACTTCAAAGGTTCTTACAGAATAGAGCACTAACAAAAGATTTTTGGAGTTACAATTCTATTAAGGAGAGTCAGATTTAGAAGTCACAAAATTGTAAAAGAAAAGGGGTGTCGTGTGTGTTAACCTTGGTTAAAATAGTATAAATTCTCTTTAAAATATAGATGAAGATATTATTTACGAATTTTCTTTTTATCCAAAATAAAGGTTCTTCCCCAAAGAAGCACTAGCAAAAAATTATGAACCACGGTTTAATCAGTAGAGTCTAGTTAGAAAGAAATTATTCTAGCTAAATTGTAAACCAAAGGGATATAAATGAATTGCTAGTGTATTGTGTTCAGAATGGCCAAATTCAATTAACTACTCCCTAGGGGTCATGTTTAAAGTAACTCTGGTCCAAACACTAACAACCAAAGCAGCATAGACAGTTTCAACTTGACCACGATAACCAACTTCACTAGAAATTACAGTTTATCATTACCAGGTCAAGGAGCAAGCCCAAGAAAAATATTAGTTGCTTCGACACAAGTTTTTTAAAAAATTTGTTAATAACAAGCTAGTTTAGGGAGATGCGATGCTCTTCATGGATAAAGTGTACACCAGGAGGGTAGAGTAGTTTCCACAAAGGATTGGTCTTCAATTTGGATAGTTAAACAGACTGCAAAAGCTTACTAGAGTTGTGTTGTAATGTTGTTAAACAAGGTAAAGAACAAAGTCCAGTGGTGGCGGTGGATATTGCTAGAAATAATAAAGATAGAGATAGGCAGTGCAAGTTCTATTTAGCGACAATTTGGACTGAATAAATTGGTGACTTTCACCTGATACAATCCCAAAAGTTAGCTCATGGGACGAGGATCACCCAAAGAGCATATAAGGAGGGCAGCAGCTCATTACCTTAACCAATATGGGACACTTAACACCGTTGCACGCCCAAAACTGAACATCTGTATAACATAAGGGCCCAAACATTTGATAAACCAAGATAGGCGTAGGACTAGCTCTAATACCATATTAAAAAATGAACAATGAGTCTAACTCAACCCCAAAAGCTATCTCATGAGGTGAACATTGACCAAGACCATATAAGAAGACAACATCCTATTCCTTCAACTAGTGTGGGACACTTAACAAAGATGGCTAGAGACGGTAAAGGAAATGTAAGAGACAGTAAGGCAATGTGATAAGAAGGAAATAGCAAAGGAACAAGATGGACAGTATTCCCTTATGTCTTGAAACTTGGTTATAAGTTGCAGTAGTATTGACGAGAATGCAAGGATTAAGCAAGTGAGTGAATTTTAAAGATATTCATTACTTATAAAAAAAAATTAAAGATATTCATTTGTTGGTATAATTGAAGGAAAGTCCTTTCAACAATTATACTTATTTTTCATTCTCAAAACAATTATACTTATTTTCACATTAGTAAAGTAGTAAACATACTAAATCGAGTACAAATATATTAATTGATTCAAACTTTCACTTCTTAATCTCTAAGCAACACCAAACAAGCTCAAATTTTACCAGGATAAAGGGAGTAACTTAGTAAATGATGAATGTTCCAAAACCCAACAAGCTAAAACCAAAAAGAAAGGTCACCTAGAGAAATCAAACAGATAAATGATAGTCCATCATTTTCTCTCCCTTTCCAAGTCAAAGACCTATCTCAGATCCTGATTAAATAATCTCTCTCAAGAGACTGTCCTTTTTCTTTGTTTAAAGGTTTCAGCACATCCTTCAAAGAGTATACGCAAAGCAGCTCTCTTAAAGAGGTTCAACCACTGGAGTGCAACGGACATATTCTGTTCCAAAGAAGAAAAGACAGAACTTTGCACTACCATTGACGGAAGAACAATGGACACCAAACAAGACAATGCATGTGATAAAACAGAAAAAAAAGCCAGTTAATTCCAATACATGGCATCCAGAAAATAAGTTACATCCAAGAATAACTGAGGTAATTTGGATAAGTGAGTAAGCAACAAATTTAGTGCACAGCAAGCATCTTTTGTTCATTTGAAAGAAGTTCATTATTTTTACTGTACCTTTTTTCCTTTCTGAAGACATTAATTTCATTATATTTAAGGAAAGCTCATATTCTTTGCAACTGAGTAAAAACAAGTGTAGGTTGGAAGTCACAGACCTCTTAGCTAAAAAGGTCACGGACACATCCTGAAAATCACTCGATACAGATGCCGAATAGCTCATAGGCTTTATAATTTCTGCTATGGCACAAGCATCTTTGGAATCATCCCACTTATTTTTGCAACCCAAAGCATTGCCCACAAATCCATGATCGTGAATTCCTTCCTGCGTGAATGCAACAAAAGGGCCACTAGTAGCATTTGCTACAGCATCTTGGGAATCATTCATTACACCTGAGGCAGTTTCCGGTTTAAACCTCCGAACAGAAGTAGGCTTCCTCCTTTTAGCTCCGGTACAGCGACCAGATTGAAGTGATTCTGTTCCATTGGCTGCTGAAAATCCACTTATAAGGCCATCACCAGATGTATCTGCAGATGTCTCTTTTGTTGCTATCCCTCCCTTTAATTCACTAAGCTTTAAATCCAATTCATTTTTCTCATTAATTTCTTTTATAGAGGAATCGAAATTCAAATCATCGCCGTTTGCCACTCCGTCCACTTGGATATCATTCAAACCACTGCCACTACTATCCACATGATTAATAGCATCCAAGCTAGCCAGAGGAGATGAAGGCATAGGTTCCTCCATTATGCTAACCTTCACTGCAGGCACATCATATGTAGCAGCTGAAGGGGAACACTGCTGCTGCTTTCTTTTGATTTGAGTGTGAATAACCCCATGCTGCCTCTTACGCTTACGTGCCAATCGTTGTTTTCCTGACAGCAAGCTTCAAAAAGAAAAATAAAGCACAACAAAAGAATGAAAAAGATCCGAAAATCAATATTCCCATTATTCTATTAAACCAACTCAGCTAACTACTATATTCAAGTAAGTGCAATGGACAAAAAATGCACACCTCTCTTCAAATGCATCAATAACATCATAGCACGTAATTAGATTCTCCACAGGTTCCCATGTGTTTGCACTCTCCGGCCAGCCTCGCCTGCATACAACAGAAGCTTATCCTTCAATCTAGCAAAATTCATGGTACAACATTTCAAAAACGGAAAACGGGAAGCAAAGTAAACTTTATATATCTATTGCATAGTAAACTTACCATTTGATTAGATACTGAACTTTGCCCTTTGTTTTTCCACAGCATTTTCAAGATTTCCAAATCCACACAACCACAGAAATTAAAGTCACAAATAAGGATTAAAAAAAAGGTAACAAAAGAAGGAGAAAAGTCGTTTGACTCCAAAATGAAACTAACCTTTCGAACCCTCTTTCTCCATACATCCTCAATCTCATAAAACCCTTCAGCAAGCTTTGGTTTTTCCGCATCAGCTAATTCCTCTTCTTCGATTTTCTCTTCATACTCCTTTTCCACATCTTCATCCTCTTCCCCAGCATTCCCATCTCTTTCTTGCTGCTCAGCTTGTGCGGCACCGTTGGATGGCTGCTCAGGACTGACACCATTGTCGCCGGCGACGGCGTCGGAGTTCTGTTTCCCTCCTTTCATCTCTCTCTCTCTAAGTTTTTTTTCAGCTTTGCAGACTTGCAGTCTTCTGTGTGAAAGGACTGTTGTAAGAAACAAAAAGAGGTATGAAGTCCTTTTCTTTTGACAGATAATTTCAAGCTTTTGTTATTTGTTACTCCCTCCGTCCTAATTTTAAGGGTATTGTTTCGGAAAACAAGATAAAAAGAAAATAATTTTTAAAAGTTGTGTATAATTATACGGCATTCTAATTACATGAGTAGTAATCCCATATTATGATAATTATATAGCCTAGTAATTACAATATTTTATTTGTTTACGAGAATATATTAAATTATAATTTTCACTTCATGTATGGATAGACAAGTGTGTGTGTGTATATATATACATAATAGTAATGATAATAATAAATAACAAGTATTAAGTTATTGAAAGGTATTTAAAATAAAAATATTATTAAAAAATTTATTAAATAATTATAAATTATTATATTATAAAAATAATTGATATCTTCCAAATAAGAAATTTTGTTACTGAATTAATTAATAAAAATTTCAATAACCAATCTAATCTTTCCAACTCATGTAGATATAAGAAAGTTAGTTATGAGCTTAAAAAATATTTTTTATAATAAATATTTATACTAATGATTAGAAAATAAAATTAGTAAGATACAAAGCAGGCAAACTCTAATGTGTGGCAAATATTTAAATATTATTTTAAAATGATAATATTAACTCAAATTAATGGAAAACAGAAGTAGCAAAGTACGTAAATGGTTTTAGGAAGCAAGCTCAAATTGAGAGAAAAGTGTTTAATAAGAAAAAAAAAATTAAAGAAATAAAGATGGAAGAAGGAGCATGACTGACGTTTACTCACGTCGGAATGAATATGAAAGAGAAAGAGTTTTATTTGTTTAATATATTCAATAAAGGAAAAAATAAGTTTGAAAATTCACCATGTAATTACACTATATAATTATCATTAACTCTTGCATTCCCTTGAAAATTGAAGAGTATAATTATTTCTCTTAATTACACCTAATTATATGCGACCAAGTAATTACTTGGCCTAACCAATAGTCGAAAACGGTGTACTTACATCAATTATACCCAAATCTTACTGCTAGATGGCTTTCAAAACATGCTCTAAAGATAGTATTTGTTAAAGGAAATTTTTTCAAATGAGGAGGGAAAGGGTGAATCTACTATACCAACCATAATTAATATAAGTATACTTTTTCTAAAAATTATTTAGGTATTTTCTTTGATATCCATTAGTGCAGAATGAACGTTGTATTTGTTTTTGTCACGTTCTATGTAGTATTGTTTATTCATGAATCCAGGAAAGTAATACTCTGTTATAAAATAAAGACTTTAAAGTAAATAAATTGAAGACAAATATAGAGGGAGATTGATATTTTTATTCAACTTCAAATTGATATACATAATGAACTGAAACTCCTCTATTTATAGAAGAAAGGAAGCAGCTGCTTCTGTGCAGCTGCAAGGCTTTTCTTGAGCTGCTTGTAAGTTGTCTGCATGAGCTGCCTGCAACCTGCCTGTTTAATAAGAAGCTGCTGCAAATCATTTCATTGAGTTGTTTGCAACCTGCCTGCATCAACTGCTTGTAGATAAACACTAATAGAGTACTAAACGGATAATCTTCTTGAAGAAGATTATCTATAGCAGAGTAATAAATGGACATGTACATTATAATTATTTTCATGATACTCCCCCTTGGATGTTCATTTAAAGATATTGTGCCTCGTTAAAATCTTACTAGAAAAAACTCAGTGGGAAAAATTCTAGTGAAGGAAAAAAAGTACACATATTTAGTAATACGCAATTCTCGTTGCCTCATTAAAAACCTTACAAGAAAAATCCGATGGGAAAAACCTTAGTAAGGAAAAAAGAGTACAGCGCGTATTTCACTCCCCCTGATAAAAACTTTGTTCCAACTATTTGAGTCTCCGCATACCATTCTTGTATACCATCTTCTCAAAAGTTGAAGTTGCCAAAGATTTAGTGGACAAATCTGCTAGATTGTCACTTGAACGGATTTGTTGCACCACCATTTTTCTGAAGATCATGTGTGTAGAATAATTTTGGTGAAATGTGCTTCTTTCTATCTCCTTTAATAAATCCTCCCTTTAATAGGGCTATGCATGCAACATTATCTTCGTATAATATTGTGGTTTTTTTATCACATTCTAACCCACATTTTTCTCGAATAAAATGAATCACTGATCTCAACCATACGCATTCCTTACTTGCTTCATGAATAACTATTATCTCAGCGTGATTTGAAGAAGTAGCAACAATAGATTGCTTTGTGAAGCGTCATGATATGACAATACCTCCACATGTAAACACACACCCGATTTGAGATCGAACTTTATGGGGATCGGATAATAACAAATATGACTCTGCACCATCTTTGTTAGCATTAGCAAGATACATAAGTGCACCAACTGCACTGAGATAGAGTATTTCAGGACCAAGGAGTTCCTCATCCTCTTCGGGAGGTCAGAACGGATTATTTTAGAAGCATACAAATGTAGTTGAAACCGTTGGAACATACAATGCCTCATGATTCTCATTTTGGCAAGCGGGCACAGTTCATGTTCATACTATCACTTACTTGTACTTTCCAAGGATGTTCATAAGACATTAATGACATTAATATATAAAGGATTCAAAACTCATTTCATAAGCTTTCACACATTCTTTCTTTTTATTGGCACTATAGGCCACAAATGTTATTTTTATTCTAGGCACGATGGCCACTTTGCTACATCTTCATACTCGCTTCTTTCACTTTCAAGCAGCACCATAGGTTATCGATAATAAGGGCATTGAGTTCCCTTTCCAATTTTAAACATAGTAACATTCATTAACATGAATTGAAGTCATAACATTTTGATACATAAATCACACTTGAATACTTTTTCGAGGGATAGCATAATGTGATAGGAGCAATTGAAT
Source organism: Nicotiana obtusifolia (assembly GCA_002018475.1). Classification (NCBI taxonomy): domain Eukaryota; kingdom Viridiplantae; phylum Streptophyta; class Magnoliopsida; order Solanales; family Solanaceae; genus Nicotiana; species Nicotiana obtusifolia. The sequence continues at coordinate 232,053 of MCJB01017640.1, read as the reverse complement.
CTCATTCTGAGCATATAATTTCTGACAAATGCTTATGTGGAATAACTGAATATTTTAGGATGACCTGAATCATGAGAAAATAAGAACTTGGGCCAATCACGCTTGAAACTTACGAGTACATCATGAAATTCGACTCTATTGAGGGAGTTTAGCCAACACACCTCGAAAGAGCTTTTCGTGGTGTAACAATAACGTCCTGACACTCGATGTCAATCTATAGAAGGGGAGAGAATTACAAGTACGATTAAAGGAATTGGTATGGCAAGAGCTGCTACAATGATGGACTAACCTTTCCCTCAACCAATTCAACAATAAAACTACCCAAGATTGCCCAACAACCTCCCCACCCTATTAGCTCATGCATGTTATAAATCTACTATCCTTACCTGTAATTAACCCAAGTCCGAAATTGGAGAATTGGGGAAAGAAGTTCTTACCTTTTAGAAACCCTAGCAAGTTCCTTTTAATGAAATTCCAAAGCTTGAGCAAGAACTTGATGAACCAAGAACTAGGGCTTCCTTCTCTCTCTAGAATAGCTCTCCCCCATCTCTAAAATATTAGATAATCCCTCAAAAATTATGCCTATGGATAGATAAAACAAAATGGGGTCGGGTTATAAGATTAACAAACTGAAGCCCCGATGCAGATCTATGGTCGCATAACACTTTTGCGATCCGCAAAATGGACCACATAACTTCTTTCTAGAACTGGGTACTTCCGTGCAGCCACAGATCAAATCTGCGGTCGCATAAATGACTTCAAAACCTCATTCCGAAATTTCTTATGCTGGTTCTGCTAAGGATGTGCAGCCCGCGAAACGCTTATGCGATCACATAACTGACCGCAAAATAATCTCCAAAAGTGGCTCATTTCTCTACTTCACTCTGTGGAGGATCTGCGGCCCACATAATGGTTCTACGGCCGCATAAATGCCATGTTCTGGAAATTTATTTTTTCAACTCCGAAACGTACTATACACCCAAAAAACTCCGTATCGTGGTTCGTACACATTACCCTACCTCGGCACCAATAAACTTGAATCCCTTGGCAAAATTTTACGGGGCCTTACATTCTCCCTCACTTAGGATCATTCGTGCTCGAATGAGAGTCAGAATCCGCTATTAGTATCCAATGTGGCTCAATCGTGATTTCAAACACCAGCAGTTCCAAATTTTGGCTAACTTCCTAAATTTCCAAAAATTTCGCCAGAGACTCCCTGTAATTGGGCCTATCCACCTGCCAGAGAATCCCAGAAATCGATCCTAACAACAAATAGATAACACCACATTGCCCATAGACATGAAAACAACACCAATCGTGACATCCTAGGAATTATATTATCAAAATGGAGCGTTCGCATAAACTGTACAAGTTTGGACATAACTCATAGAAAGTAAACTCCTAACATTATTTTAACACAACAATTCCATGATGATCTTGACTTTCTCCAAAGATTAGTGAACGAGTTCTGGCCCCTATCAACTCTAGCGCGATCGACGCTCAACTAGGATAACCCTACCGAGCAAACATGCTAGATTTCCTTCTGCCCAAACTCACCCATGAATGACGAGAAAATGTATTTTCATAAATTAGACAATATAGAGATCATGTTTACAACACCAATTCATTACTATAAGTTACTACATTTATAAGTCCTAAAGATATTACATTACACATCTATAGTTTAGAAGTGGAACATGTGATACAATTGCAACATCTTAAGTTTGACCTTCCCAATACCAACATACAACCCACACCATGTCTACGGAGCCTTTAATGGGTACAAAAGAAGACTAGGATAGTGCCGATAACAAGGCCCTTGCTATACCTCAAAATACAATACATGAGAAACAAAAGATACATGACCCCGATATGAAGTGAGGCTCACCAAGTCAGCTGAGAGGAGGATGTACTGGTATCACTGATCGATGCCGCCTGCTATTGGACCACCTGCATCCATTAAATGATACAGCACCCCCGGCAAAAGGGACATGAGTACATGTGGAATAGTACTCGTATGTAAGGCAGACATAACAACATATGGAAATACTATAACTAAAATAAGAGGCAAATAAATTACGTCAAGAAACTACAAACGACCTATAAAAGTCTTAATATACATACATAATTCTGAACTTCTTTTAGGACAATGTATGTGGCACCTATTGTTCGTTTTGCCTAGGCGTCTCACCAGACCATCCATAGCCCTCTCTTACTATACACTTATGCATTTAATAGACCGTCCGTAGTGTTAACATATTATACTATACACCTATGCGTTTCATTGGCCGTCCATAGGTTTCACATATTATATTATACGCTTATGTGTTTCATAGACCGTCCATAGGATTCACATATTATATTATACACCTATGCATTTTATTGACCGTCCATAGGATTCACATATTATATCAACATGCATACGACCATATTTACACTCAAGCGACATGATTAACATTACCATTAAGGTTGTAAGTTCCCAGATCATTGAAATACTTCATGTTCATGCTCATTTCGGAGAAACACACCTTATTACATTAACACATGCATGGAAAATCACTAAGTAGATTTCAATGATGCATGGACCCATTTTATTTTCTTAAGGTTCATCATCATTTAGAACATGACGTCTCTTTTCCACCTCATTATATACCTCCTTGTCGTCTTAAGGTCACTAGCTAATCATGATTCTCGGTGACTTAACTTTTAAGTCATTTACATTTATTATTTTAGAAGCATACAAACTATAGTTGAAATCGTTGGAAAATACAATGCCGCATGATTCTCATTTTGGCAAGCGGCCACAGTTCATGTTCATACTATCACTTACTTGTACTTGCCATGGGTGATCATAGGACATTAATGACATTATTATATAAAGGAGTCAAAACTCATTTCATAAATTTTCACACTTTCTTTCATTTCATTGGCACTATTGCCACAAATGTAATTTTCATTCTTGGCACGATAGCCACATTTCTATATCTCATACTCGCTTCTTTCACTTTCAACCAGCATCATAGGTTATCAATAATAAGAGCATTGACTTCTTTTCCGATTTTAGCATCGAAACATTCATTGAAGTCATAACATTTTGATACATAAACTGCACTTGAACACATTTCCGAGGGAGAGCATAATGTGGTAGGAGCAATTGAATCACATTCTGAGCATATAGTATCCAACACAATGCTTATTTGGAATAACTAAATATTTTAGGAATGACCCGAATCATGAGAAAATAAGAACTTGGCCCAACCACGCTTGAAACATATGAGGACATCATGAAATTCGACTAAACTGAGGGAGTTTAGCTAACTTACCTCGAAAGTGCTTTCCGTGGTGTAACAATAACGTCCCGATAGTCCTAACGATGTCAATTTATAGAAGGGGAGATAATTACAAGTTCGATTAGAGGAATTGGTTTGGCAAGAGCTGCTACAATGATGGCCCAAACTTTCCCTTAACCAATTCAACAATAAAACTTCCCAAGATTGCGCAACAACCTCCCCACAATCCCTATTTGCTCATGCATGTGATAAATCTACTATCGTCACCCATAGTCAACCCAAGTTCAGAATTGGGGAATTGGGGGAAGAAATTCTTACCTTTTAGAAACCCTAGCAAGTTCCTTTTGATGAAATTCCGAGACTTGAGCAAGATTTTGATGATAAAGAACTTGGGGTCCGCAAAATATACCGCATAATGGCCTTCAGGAACTGGGCACTTCTGTGCAGGTCTGCGAGAGGTCCGTGGTCCGCAGATCAATTCTGCTGTCACAGAATGGACCGCAGAATCTCCTTCCGAAATTTCTCATGCTGGTTTTGCAACGGATGTCCGGCCCGCGAGATGCATATACAATCGCATGATTTACAACAAAACAACCTCCAAAAGTGCCTCATTTCTCTGCTTCACTCTGTTTCGGATCTGCGGCCCACATAATGGTTCTGCCGTCGCATAATTGACCGAAGAAATGCCATGTTATGCAAAATTATTACTTGAACTCCGAAACATACTGTACACCCCAAAAAGTTTGTACCGCGGTCCGTATGCTTTACCCTTCCTCGGCACCACAAAACTAGAATCCCTTGGCGAAGTGTTAGGGGGTGTTACATTCTCCCCCGCTTAGGATCATTCGTCCTTGAAAGAGGGTCAGAATCCTCCATTAGCATCCAATGCGGCTCAATTGTGACTTCACACACCAGCACTTCCAAATTCTGGCTAACTTCCTAAGTTTCCAAAAATATCGCTAGAGTCTCCCCTATAATTGGGCAAATCAACCTGCCAGGGAATCCTAGAAATCGATCCTAACAACAAATAGATAACACCACTTTGCCCCATGGACATGAAAACATCACCAACCATGAAATCCTAAGCATTATATTATCATAATAGAACATTTGCATAAACTGTACAAGTTTGGACATAACACATAGAAAGTAAACTCCTATAATTATACTAACACAACAATTCTGTGATGATCTTGAGTTTCTCCATAGATTAGTGAACGAGTTCTGGCCCCTGTCAACTCTAGCGCGATCGACGCTCAACCGAGATAACCCTGCCGAGCAAGCCTGCTAGATTTCCTTCTACCCAAACTCACCCATGAATGACAAGAAGATATATTTTCATTAATAAGACAATACAGAGATCATGTATACAACACCAATTCATTATTATTAGTTACTTCATTTATAAGTCCCCAATACATTACATTACACATCCATAGTTTAGAAGTGGAACATGTGATACAATTACAACATCTTTAGTTTGACCTTCCCAATACCAACATACAACCCACACCATATCTGCGGCGAATCTACGGCTCACTTAATGTCTGCTGTCACATAATTAACCACAGAAATGCCATATTCTGCAAAATCATTTCTTTAACTCCCAAACGTACTATACACCCGGAAAAGTCCATTCTGCGGTCCGTACACATTACCCTACCTCGGCAACACAAAACTTGAATCCCTTGGCAAAATTTTACGGGGCCTTACATTCTCCCCTACTTAGGATCGTTCGTCCTTGAATGAGGGTCAGAATCCGCCATTTGCATCCAATGTGGCTCAATTGTGAGTTCACATACCAGCAGTTCCAAATTTTGGATAACTTCCTAAATTTCCAAAAATTTCGCTAGAGTCTCCCCTGTAATTGGGCAAATCCACCTGACATGGAATCCCAGAAATCGATCCTAACAACAAATAGATAACACATGTCAAGTCTTATTATACTTACATCATTCTGAACTTCTTTTAGGATCAAGCGTTCCCTATGAACTATGAGTGGGATTCAAAATATAATGTAATAGTACCAACATGTACAAACAAGGGCAATGGAAGTGGCACATATTGTTCATGTAGCCTATGCGTCTCACCAGACCGTCCACGCCCTCTCTTACTATGCACTTATGCGTTTCATAGACCGTCCATAGTGTTCACATATTATATTATACAGCTATGCATTTAATAGACCGTCGATAGGATTCAAATATAATCCTATCATGCACACACCCAAATTTACACTCAAGCGACATGATTACCATTACCATTAAGGTCGTAAGTTCCCAGATCATTGGAATACTTCATGTTCATGCTCATCATGGAGAAACATAGCTTATTACATTAACACATGCATGGAAAATCACTAAGTGGATTTCACGGTGCATGGAACCAACTTCTTTTCTTAAGGTTCATCATCATTTAGCACAGGACGTCTCTTTTCCACCTCATTATATACCTCCTTGTAATCTTATGGCCACTAGCTAAGTTCATGATTCTTGGTGATATAACTTTGAAGTCATTTACATTTATTATTTTAGAAGCATACAAACTATAGTTGAAACCATTGTAACATACAATGCCTCATGATTCTTATTTTGGCAAGCGGCTACAGTTAATGTTCATACTATCACTTGTATTTCCCATGGGTGATTATAGGACATTAATGACATTAATATATAAAAGAGTCAAAACTCATTTCATAGTCTTTCATACATTCTTTCATTTCATTGGCACTAGTTTCCACAAATGTATACATCCTATTTATTATAAACCAAAATTATTTTAAAATATTATTTTCTATAGCTAACTTTTATATTTTATAGCAAAATAAGTATTTATGGTATACACGACTATTGAGGCATGAATAAGGCATGAAATACGCTATTTATGTTATTCCTCTCTCTTTCTTTCAATTAACATACGATTCTCTCTCAATTAACGGAAACCAAAGAGTCTTATGACAGTGTCGGTGACAAGGCCCCGGCTATACCTCAAAATGCTATGTACAAAGGACAAAAGATACAGGACCCCGAAATGAAGTGGGGCTCACCGAGTCAGCTGAGGAGAGGGTGTACTGCTATCACTGCTCAATGTTGCCCGCTGTGGAACCACCTGCATCCATTAAAGATGCAGCGCTCTCGGCAAAAGGGACGTTAGTACATATGGAATAGTACTAGTATGAAAACTAAACACCCACTCAATAGAACGAGTAACAGTACAATGATAAAGAAACATGAAATCAGTGAGGGCCTCATCAACATTAAAGTACCAAGTTAGGAGAAAGAATAAATTTCAAGCAAGTTTTAATATTTTAAGTTGAGAGATCTTTAGTACCGATGCACCATCGTGCTTTTAGCACGGAGTCTGATCTCAGCGTGATCAACTAAGCCGTCTCACCCGAGACGTCCACTCACAATACCACCATGTGCGCGGCATGGCGTCCGATCTCAGCCCGATCGGCTAAGCCGTCTCACCACAATGCCATGTGGCTCAATGTCACCTCACATTCCACTAGCAATCATCTCATCCCATATATGGGGATTTATCTCAACACATCAATTTCATCCTATATTCGGGGAAAACTCTCACCACCTCACACGGGGATTTTACCCCTCACTCGCTCCTACATCGACACGTGTAGTTTTGGGGTTAGGTTATTTTAAACTACCCTTCCTCGATGAATAAGCGATACTCCCAAGGAATTCATTATTTAAAGAATTTACAGCCCATTTCAATGTCTTTTACACTTCTCTTCATCTCAATGGTACTAGTGGCCTATATTGTAATATCACTCTCAGCACGTTGACCGTGTTTCATATCTCATGCTTACTTCTGCTGCTTTAAAACACCATCAAGGATTATTAACAACAAGGCATTTCTATTCAAGACCTTACGTACACATGTTAACAAATAAGAGTCTTAGGCACAATGAGATTTCTTACACAGTTCGATATAATAACTTTCATTGGAATCACGTCCTGAAGTTCTAACATGTTAACACACAGCACATACTTAGATCACATTCCCGAAGGATAACGCAATAAGATAAAAGCATTCGGAATAGTCAATTTTATAATGATCAACTCAGGGCTTACAAGAGCATCGTGGGATTCAATTCTAAGAGAGAAGTTTAGCCAACATACCTCGCCTTGAGCTTCCTAAAATTACTACAATGTTCAAAAATCTTAGCCACTTCGATCTATTTGGAAATATAACAAAATTAAGCTCAAATTAGGAAGGAGTTCATGGTTCCAGCTTATTTGAGCATTTTACCATACACTAGGTGTGCATTATGATTTCAAGGTTCTCCTATGGTGGATTCCTTCATCCCACTACCCAAAGTCTACCCAATTGAGCTCAACAATCTTCCCACAAACCTTGATAGTACATGCATGCATAATGAACAACTCCCACACCCAAATATTACTTTTCTCATTACCTATTTTCAGTCAAATCCCGAAATTGAGGGCTAGGGAGTAGAATCTTTCCTCTAGGATGAAGACCTAGTGAGTTTTCCTTGTTATTCTCTAAGCCTTGAGCAAGAATTGATGAACAATTAGTTTAGGAACCCCCTCTCACTCTAGAGCACTTCCTCACTCTCAAAATTTCAGATTTTTACTTTACAAATGGCCCTTAATGTCTATATATCAAAATAGGGTCGGGTTATAAAAACCAGCAAATGGACCCTACGAATATAGCTTGGCGGTCGCATAGTGGACCACAGAATGGATATGCGGTATGCAAAATGGGCCGCAGAAGTGATGTAAATAATTGGCTGTTCAGGTCAGGAGTGCGGCAGGTGTGCGGTCGCATAATGCGTCGCAGAACTCCCCTCCGAAAATCTTCATGCTGGATCTGCGATGGATTGTGCGGCCCGCAAAAGCATTTTGTGGTCGCATATTGGACCGCAAAATGACCATCTAAAATTTGCCATTTTTCTGTTGCACTCTGCAGCCGATCTGTGGCCCGCAGAGTGATTCTGCAGTTGAATAGTGGACCGCAGAAATACCATGCTCTGCCAAAACTTTTTTTAACTCCCTAACTCACTGTTCAACCGAAAAAGACCGTACCGCAGCGAGCAAAAAATCTACGTCCTCGAATGAGGGTCAAAATCTTCCATTAGAAACCACTGTGACTCAACTGCTATTTCACACACCAGTAGTTCCAAATGTTTTACTAACTCCCTAAATTTCCAAAAATTTCGGCAGAGTATCCCCTGTAACTGGGCCTATCCACCTATCAAAGAATCCTAGAAACCAATCCTAACAACATATACATAATCCAACAACGTAACATAACACGAAGTTAACACCAATCATGGCCTCATAGACAATATATTACCAGAAAGGAACACTCTTAGCATGCACAGTACAAGTGATACAAAATAATAATTCATAGGGGAAACCTCCATAGACACGATTACATAGCTATTAAAACAAATGACGGTACTTCTTCATTTCTTCCTCGGCCTTCCAGGTGGCCTCTTCAATCTGTTGGTTTCGTCAAAGCACTTTCACGGAGGCAATCTCTTTGTTTCTCAACTTTCGAACTCGCCTATCAAGAATGGCAACTGGAATTTCTTCATAAGTCAATTCCTCATTAACCTCAATGGTCTCAACCAGAACAATGAGTGACGAATCTCCAACCACCTTCTTCAACATGGATACATGAAACACCGGGTGCACTAAAGACATATCTGGAGGTAGTTCAAGCTTGTAAGCCACCTGACCAATCCTCTGAATGATTCTGTATAGTCCGACATACCTCGGACTAAATTTTCCTTTCTTACCAAACCGCATTATACCCTTCGTGGGGGAAAACTTCAAGAACACCCAATCATGTTCTTTGAACTCCAAATCCCTACGACGAACATCCGAATAGGACTTCTGACGACTCTGATATGTTTTCAACCACTCCTTAATGATCTTAACCTTCTCCATAGCCTGATGCACGAGGTCTGGTCCTATCAACTATGCTTCCCTAATCTCGAACCATCCAATGGGAGATCGATATCTCCTACCATATAAAGCCTCGAACGGTGCCATCTGAATACTAGCATGATAATTGTTGTTGTAAGCAAAGTCTATGAGTGGAAATTGATCATCCCAGCTACCCTTGAAGTCAAGAACACAAGAACGCGACATATCCTCAAGCGTCTGAATAGTCCGTTTTGCCTGTCCGTCAGTCTGGGGGTGAAAGGCTGTACTAAGATTTACCTGATTACAACTGTGCAACCTAACTATATTCTTAATATACAACTGTGCATATTGTTCCGCTGTGTCGGTAGCCTTAATAGGAAAGAAGTGTGTTGACTTCGTGAGTCGATCCACAATCACCAAAATTGAGTTGAACTTGCACGAAGTGCGAGGTAGTCCTACCACAAAGTCCATATTAACCATCTCCCATTTCCACATGGGAATTTCTATGTTCCGTACCAATCCACTGGGCCTTTGATGTTTTTCCTTTACTTGTTGACAATTGAGACATCTTGCGATAGAGTCTGCTACATTCCTCTTCATTTCATTCCACCAGTAGACTTCCTTAAGATCGTGGTGCATCTTTGTAGAGACTGGGTGCACGAAATAGCTGAAATTGTGAGCCTCGGTCATGATTTTTTCCCGGAGACCATCTACATATGGAACACATAATCGCCTTTGGTACCTTAGTGTACCCTCATCCATGCCAAGAGAAAAAGCTGTGGTCTTATGTTTATGAATCCCCTCCTTCAACTGTAACAACAATGGATCGTTGTATTGCTTCTCCTTGACTTCTACCACAAGTGACTATTCAGCTCTATTTTGCACAATCAACCCTCCTTCACTGGAGTCTGCAAGGCGAACTCCTAAGCTAGCCAACCGATGAACCTCCTTGGCCAACGACCTTTGGGATGCCTCCAAGTGAGCCAAACTACCCATAGATTTCCGGCTAAGAGCATCCACCACAACATTAGCCTTCCCCGGATGATATAGGATATCGATGTCGTAATCTTTGAGTAACTCAAGCCATCTTCTCTGCCTCGGATTCAATTCCTTCTGCTTGAAAATATATTGAAGGCTCTTATGGTCCACGAATTTATCCACATAGACCCCCACAAATAATGATGCCAAATATTCAATGCAGAAACCACCGCCGCGAGCTCTAATTCATATGTTAGATAATTCCTCTCATGATTTTTGAGTTGCCTAGAAGCATACCTTGCCATGTTGCATCAATACACACCCTAGTCCGATTTTCAAAGCATCACAATATACCACAAACCCATCCATACCCTCTGGTAGGGTCAACATCGGTGTTGTAGTTAATCTTGATTTCAACTATTGAAAGCTCCTTTCACAAGCATCTAACCATTGGAACTTAACTGCCTTTTATGTCAATTTAGTCACGGAGAGGCAAGAGTCGAGAACCCCTCCAAAAACTTTTTGTAATACCGAGCTAAGCCCAACAAACTGCGAATCTCTATCTAAGTTGTTGGCCTTGGCCCGATCAACCTTAATTCCTTCTCTGGAGACGACATGACCCAAGAATGTGACAGATTCAAGCTAAAATTCACACTTTATAAAACTGCCCTGAGATGATCGGCATGGTCCTTTCGACTTTGTAAATATACAAGGATGTCGTCAATGAACATTATCACCAAGAAGTCGAGAAAAGGCTTGAAGACTCGGCTCATAAGATCCAGGAAAGCTACCGGGGCATTTGTTAGCCCAAAAGACATTATTAGAAATTCAAAGTGCCCATACCGGGTTCTGAAAGTTGTTTTTGGAATATCCTGCTCCCTGATCTTCAATTGGTGATACCTGGATCTCAAATAAATCTTGGAGAAATACCTAGCACCTACAATTGATCAAACAAGTCATCTATCCTTGGAAGTGGGTATTTATTCTTGATCGTGAACTTGTTGAGCTGCCGATAGTCAATACACATTCTCAGTGACCCTTCTTTCTTCCTTACAAAGAGAACTAGTGCGCCCCAAAGCGACACACTCGGTCGGATGAAACCCTTCTTTAACAAATCCTTCCAATGTTCCTCTAGCTCCTTCAATTCTGCCGGTGCCATTCTGTAGGGTGGAATAGATATAGGCTACGTGCCTGGCATTAGATTACTCCCAAAATCAATCTCCCTTTATGGTGGGATCCTAGGAGTTTTCAGGTGCGATTCTTGGACCCGATGTTATTTTACATGTTTCGAGACTTCGAGTAGGTCCGTAGTATATTTGTGGACTTGTTCATACATTTGGACGGGGTCTCGAGTTGCTCGGGTGAGTTTAGGACAACATGGAACAAGGTTGAAGTTTGCAAATTTTGCAGGTTTGTTAGTGTGCTTCACGATCGCGAAGGGTGTTCCGTGATCGCGAAGGAGATTATTGAAGGGGGCAAGTGGTTTTTCTTCGTGAACATGAGCACGATGACCACATTTCTACATCTCATACTCGCTTCTTTCACTTTCAAGCAGCATCATAGGTTATCAATAATAAGAGCATTGAGTTGCCTTTCCAATTTAAAGCATAGTAACAATCATTGACACATGAATTGAAGTTATAACATTTTGATACATAAACCACGCTTGAACACATTTCTGAGGGAGAGCATAATGTGATAGGAGCAATCGAATCACATTATGAGCATATAATTTCCAACACAATGCTTATTTGGAATAACTGAATATTTTAGGAATGACCCGAATCATGAGAAAATAAGAACTTGGGCCAACCACACTTGAAACTTACGAGGACATAATGAAATTCGACTCAACTGAGGAAGTTTAGCCAACATACCTCGAAAGAGCTTTTCGTGGTGTAACAATAACGTCCCGACACTCCTAATGATGTCAATCTATATAAGGGGAGAGAATTACAAGTACAATTAGAGGAATTGGTATGGCTAGAGCTGCTACAATGATGGCCCAACCTTTCCCTCTACCAATTCAACAATAAAACTACCCAAGATTTCCCAACAACCTCCCCACAATCCCTATTAGCTCATGCATGTGATATATCTACTATCCTCACCTATAATCTATCCGAATCCGAAATTGGAGAATTGGGGGAAGAAATTCTTACCTTTTAGAAACCCTAGAAAGTTCCTTTTGATGAAATTCCAAGGCTTGAGCAAGATCTTAATGAACAATTTGTTTAGGAACCCCCTCTCACTCTAGAGCACTTCCTCACTCTAAAAATATCATATTTTTACTTTACAAATGGTCCTTAACGTCTATATATCAAATTAGGGTCGGGTTATGGAAACTAGAAAAAGGACTCTCCAAACACAGCTCTGCGGTTGTAGAGTGGACTGCAGAATGGATATGCGGTCCTCAAAATGGACCGCAGAAGTGATGTCAAGAACTAGGTTGTTCGGGTCAGGTCTGCGGCAGGTCTGTGGTCCGCAGATCAGTTATGTGGTCGCATAATGCGCTGCAGAACTCCCCTCTGAAGATCTTCACGCTAGATCTGTGATGGGTTGTGCGGCCTGCAAAAGCATTATGTGGTCGCATATTGGATCTCAAAACGACCCTCCAAAATTGCCATTTTCCTACTGCACTTTACGGCAGCAGAAGTCCCCATGCCCTAGGTGTAGGAAGATGCACTTTGGAGCCTACTTTATGGACCAGACCATATGCTACGAGTGTGGTATGAGGAGTCATATTCAGATGGATTGTCGTTCCTCCCACCAGAGCATGGGCAGGGGAGCAGCACAGCCAGCCATTTCTGCAGCTACTACATCCGCAGCACCTCCTCCAGCTCGAGGCACTCTAGCACCCGCAGGGCTTGGTGCAGCTAGGGGTGGAGCACAGAGTTCGGCAGGAACCAATTGTTTCTATGCTATGAGGGGTCGCCAGAGTTTAGAGGCTTCTCCAGATGTTGTAACAGGTATATTGACTGTCCAATCTCATGATTTATATGCCCTTATTGAGTTGGTGCCTGTTGTGAATGAATTTCTGAAGGTCTTTCCGGATGAGCTAGTATCTCTCTGATCTTCTCCTCATCCCAGTGACCTTCATACACCACATCCTGAATGTTATATATAGTTTCATCACATTTAAAATCAGGTGGGGTGACAAAATATAAAGCTCCCAGTCCAGTCCAGTTTTTAAACCAAAATAAAGAAGATCCCATCTTAGGTTGCCAACAGATTTGGTGTTCTATAATGTTTCTGCAGTCAATCATTTTCCTCCATTTGTGAGATCCACCTCTCCATGGTACTATTATAGGATTGAGTTTTTTGCAGTACTTTTGGCTCATAAATGCACTCCACAATCCTGGTTTTGTTCTAAAGTTCCACCATAGCTTGCAAAATAATGTTGTAGAGATGTCATGTAGGGATCTGAACCCTGCACCACCTTCCTCACATGGCAAGCATAAGGTGCTCCATGATGCCCAGTGCCTGCTCGGGTTTCCCATAGAGTTACACTAGAAGAATTGTGCAATTATCTTGTGTAGTTTATTGATCACACAGGCTGGAGGGTTTACTGCAGAGAGGAGGTGTATAGGCATGCTTTGTAACACATGTGTAATAAGCAATGCCCTTCCCCCTATGAAGAGTAGTTTCCCTTTTCAGTTTTGCAGCTTATCCATCACTCTTTGTATGAGACCTTGGTAGTAATCCATCCTCCTCCTCATGTAGAAGACTGGACATCCAAGGTAAGTAAAAGGGAAGTCTTGCCTCAGTATTCCTGTGATTCTTTGCACTTTGTCAATTACCTTTGTTTAGGTGGAATAATGCATATAGACAGCAGACTTGCTCTTGTTTATCAGTTGGCCTGAAGCATTTTCATAGTCAGTCAGCACTTCCATTATCAGCTTAGTGAAGTGGTATCTGATGAGGAAAAGATGATGGTATCATCAGTATATGCTAAGTGGTTTATCTTGGGACTCCATTTAGGCAATCCAAATCCATAGAAATACAGATTGGAGTGTAGAGCATTGAGTCCTCTAGACATAGCCTCTGCTATGGGTCGTTTCGTAGTGTCTTGACGTAATTTATTTGCCTCTTATTTGAGTTATCGTATTTCTATATATTGTTCTGTCTTCCTTACATACGAGTATTATTCCACATGTATTCAAGTCCCTTTTTCCAGGGGCACTGCATCTTTTAATGGATGCAGGTGGTTCCATAGCAGGCGGCATCGATCAGTGATAGCATTACATCCTCCTCTCAGCTGACTTGGTGAGCCCCACTTCATATTGGGGTCAGGTATCTATTATTTATCATATATTGTGTTTTGAGGTATAGTAGGGGCCTTATTTCCAGCACTATCCTAGTCCTCTTTTGTACCTGTTAGAGGCTCCGTAGAAATGGTGTGGGTTGTATGTTGGTATTTGGAAGGTCAAACTAAAAATGTTGTAAATGTATCACATGTTCCACTTCTAAACTATGGATGTGTAATGTAATATTTTGGGGACTTATAAATGAAGTAACTAATAGTTATGAATTAGTGTTGTATACATGATCTCCGTATTGTCTAATTAATGAAAATATATCTTCTCGTCATTCATGGGTGAGTTTGGGTAGAAGGAAATCTAGCAGGCTTGGTCGGCAGGGTTATCCCTGTTGAGCGCCGGTCGACGCTACAGTTGTTAGGGCCAGAACTCGTTCACTAATATGTGGAGGAAGTCAAGATCATCATGGAATTGTTGTGTTAAAAGAATGTTAACAGTTTACTTTCTATGAGTTATGTCCAAACTTGTAAAGTTTATGCAAATGCTCCATTTTGATAATATAATGCCTAGGATGTCACGGTTGGTGTTGTTTTCATGTCTATGGTTGCAATGTGGTGTTATCTATTTGTTGTTAAGATCGACTTTTGGGATTTTTTGGCAGGTGGATAGTCCCAATTACAGGGGAATCTCGGGCAAAATTTTTGGAAATTTAGGAAGTTAGCCAAAATTTGGAACTACTGGCGTGTGAAGTCAAAATTGAGCCACATTGGATGCTAATGGCGGATTCTGACTCTCATTCGAGGGCGAATGATCCTAAGCTGGGGAGAATGTAAGGCCTCGTAAAATTTTGCCAAGGGATACAAGTTTTGTGCTGCCGAGGTTGGGTAATATGTATGGACGACGGCACAAGACTTTATGGGGTGTACAGTACGTTTGGGAGTTGAAGAAATGATTTTGCAGAACATGGCATTTCTGCTGTGGTCAATTATGCGACCGCATGACCATTATGTGGGTCACAGATCGTTGCAGAGTGAAGCGGACAAATGAGCCAAATTTGGAGGTTGTTTTGTGGTCAGTCATGCGATCGCATAAGCGTTTTGTGGGCCGGACATCCGTCCAGAACCAGCACGAGAAATTTTGGAAGGAGGTTCTGCGGTCCACTATGCGACCGCCAAATTGATCTTCGGACCGCAGAGCTGTCGCAGACCTGCTCAGAAGTGCCCAGTTTCGGAAGGCCATTACGTGGTCCATTTTGCGGACCGCAGAAGTGTTATGCGACCACAGATCTGCATCGAGGCTTTACTTTTCTAATTTTATAACCCGACCCCAGTTCATTTTATCTAGCCACAGGGGTCATTATTGAGGGATTATCTGATATTTTAGAGAGAGGGGAGAGCTATTCTAGAGAGAGAAGGAAGCCGCAAGTTCTTTGTTCATCAAGATCTTGCTCAAGCCTTGGATTTCATCAAAAGGAACTTGCTAGGGTTTCTAAAAGGTAAGAATTTCTTCCCCCAATTCTCCAATTTCGGATTCGGGTTGATATAGGTGAGGATAGTAGATTTATCACATGCATGAGGTAATAGGGATTATGGGGAGGTTGTTGGGCAATCCTGGATAGTTTTAAAGTTGAATTGGTTGAGAGAAAGATTGGGCCATCATTATAGCAGCTCTTGCCATACAAATTCCTCTAATTGCACTTGTAATTCTCACCTCTTCTACAGATTGACATCGTTAGGAGTGTCGGGACGTTATTGTCACACCACGGAAAGCTCTTTCAAGGTATGTTGGCTAAACTCCCTCAGTTGAGTCGAATTTCATGATGTCCTCGTATGTTTCAAGCGTGGTTGGCCCAGTTCTTATTTTATCATGATTCAGGTAATTCCTAAAATATTCAGTCATTCTAAATAAGCATAGTGTCGGAAATTGTATGCTCAAAGTGTGATTCAATTGCTCCTATCACATTTTGCTCTCCCTCCGAAATGTGTTCAAGTGTGGTTTATGTATCAAAATATTGTGACTTCAATTCATGTTTCAATGAATATTACTATGCTTAAAATTGGAAAGGAAACTCAATTATCTTATTATCGATAAACTATGATGCTGCTTGAAAGTGAAAGAAGCGAGTATGAGATGTAGAAATGTGGCCATCGTGCCAAGAATGAGAATTACATTGCGGCCAATAATGCCAATGAAATGAAAGAATGTGATGTAAAATGAGTTTTGACTCCTTTATATAATAATGTTATTAATGTCCTATGATCACCCATGGCAAGTACAAGTAAGTGATAGTATGAACACGAACTGTGGCCGCTTACCAAAATGAGAATTATGAGGCATTGTTTGTTCCAATGGTTTCAATTATAGTTTGTATGCTTCTAAAAAAATAAATGTAAATGACTTCGATGTTAAGTCACCAAGAATCATGAACTTAGCTAGTGACCTTAAGATGACAAGGAGGTATATAATGAGGTGGAAAAGAGAATTCATACGCTAAATGATGATGAACCTTAAGAAAAGAAATTGGGTCCATGCACTATTGAAATCTACTTATGGATTTGTCATGCATGTGTTAATGTAATAAGCTTTGTTTCTCTATGATGAGCAAGAACGTGAAGTATTCCAGTGATCTGGGAAACTACGACCTTAATGGTAATGTTAATCATGTCGCTTGAGTGTATATATGGTCATGTGCATGATGGTATAATAGGTGAACATATAATAGGTGAACCCTATGGACAGTCTATGAAACACATAGGTGTATAATATGAATGAATCCCTATGGACGGTCTATGAAACGCATAGGTGTATAATATGAATGAACCCTATGGACAGTATATGAAATGCGTAGGTGTATAATATAATATGCGAACCCTATGGACAGTCTATGAAACGCATAGGTGTATAATATAATATGTGAACACTATGGACGGTCTATGGAACAGATAAGTGCATAGTAGGAGAGGGCTATGGACGGTCCGGTGAGACGCATAGGCAACACAAAGAATAGGTGCCACTTTCATTGCCGTTGTTTGTACATGTTGGTACTTTTTATATTATATTTTGTATCCCACACATAGTTCATAGGGGTACGCTTGATCCCAAAAGAAGTTCAGATTGATGTAAGTATAATAAGACTTGAAATTTGATGCTATGGGTTGTTTTGTAGTTTCTTGACATAATTTATTTGCCTCTTATTTGAGTTACCGTATTTCCATAAGTTGTTCTGTCTTCCTTACGTACAAGTACTATTCCACATGTACTCACGTCCCTTTTGCCGGGGGCACTGCATCTTTTAATGGATGCAGGTGGTTCCATAGCAGGCAACATCGATCAGTGATAGCAATATATCCTCCTCTGAGTTGACTTGGTGAACCCCACTTCATATCGGGGTCATGTTTCTTTTGTTTCTCATGTATTTTGATTTGAGGTATAGCCGGGGCCTTGTTGCGGGCACCATTGTAGTACTATTTTGTGCCCGTTAGAGGCTCCTTAGACACGGTGTGGGTTGTATGTTGGTATTGGAAAGGTCAAACTAAAGATGTTGTAATTGTATCACATGTTCCACTTCTAAACTATGGATGCGTAATGTCATATTTTGGGGACTTATAAATGAAGTAACTAATAGTAATGAATTGGTTTTATATACATGATCTCCTTATTTTCTAATTAATGAAAATATATCTTCTCGTTATTCATGGGTGAGTTTGGGTAGAAGGAAATCTAGCAGGTTGAGCGCCGGTATATATATATATATATATATATATATATATATATATATAT
>MCJB01017640.1:169002-213454 GCA_002018475.1 Nicotiana obtusifolia | reverse complement strand
ATATATATATATATATATATATATATATATATATATATATATATATATATATATATATATATATCCATGTGTGTGTGTGTCGATTTGGTTTGGGTTTTTACTTAATACCAAATCAAATCAAACCAAATGTAACGACCCGACCGATCATTTTAAGCTCTAGCATTTTGATTGGTGGTTTGAGACTTTGAGTGGCTTCACTTGATTCATTACGGCTTGCGTGTATGGTTGGGTTTGATTTTCGAGAGGTTGTAGTTGATTTGGAAGAATAATTCTCAATCTGGAAGCTTTAAGTTGGAAGAGTTGACCAATGTTTGATTTTTGACTAAACGACCTCGGAATTAGAATTTGAAGGTTTTAATAGGTTCGTATGATGATTTTCGACTTGGGCGTGTGTTTGGGTTTAGGTTTGAAGGTTCCTAGAAGATATTGGCCGTATTTGTCGAAAGTTGGCAAGTTAAAGAGTTGGAGAGTTCATAAGTTTAACCGGGAGTTGACTTTGGTGTTATCGGGCTTTGCTTGGTCTTCCAGAACTTTGGGTATGTTCATTTGGTTGATTGAGACTTGTGTATAAAGTTTGTTTGTGATCTGGTAGGTCTAAGTGTGATACGGACGTGTTCGATGAAGTTTGAAGGTTTGAAAGCTGAGAGAATGATTTGATCTTTGATTCTCGACTTGGATGTTATTTACGGTGTTTTTAACCTTTGGATAAGTTTGATTTGGATATACGGACTTGTTGGTATGTTTGGACGGAGACCCGAGGGGCTCGATTGAGTTTTATGGTAGTTTTGGGTCATTTTGAACCACTTTGAGGTTGCTGATTTTCTAGTGTTCAGGCATGCACCACGATCGCGGGGGTGAAGACGCGATCGTGAAGTGTTGGTGTTGAGCCGGGGTGTTTGTTCATTGCGGGCGCAATGAGGTACACGCGATCGCATAGTAGGATTTTGAGGCAACTGGATTTTGGTCTAAGTGTTCGCTTCAATGGGACAACATTTGCGTAGACGAAGAGGCCGGCTGGAGTTTATTGTCCTCATTCGCGATGTGTGAACGCGTTCATGTTGGAGGCAGAGCTGGCGAGCTTCGTGTTTGTAAAGTGGGGGTCGCGATCACGGATGCTTATTTCCTGGCAGTGACTACTTGTGCTTCGCGATCGCGATGTGTTTGACCGCGATCGCGTATGCTTTACCTGGGGCAGACTATAAGTGTTATATTTTGGGACTTTTGCCCATTATGTCATATTTTGAGCCCTAGACTTTGAGAGGAAGAGTATTTGAAGAGCAATTTCAATACTACATTGGAGG
Organism: Nicotiana obtusifolia; assembly: GCA_002018475.1. Lineage (NCBI taxonomy): Eukaryota > Viridiplantae > Streptophyta > Magnoliopsida > Solanales > Solanaceae > Nicotiana > Nicotiana obtusifolia. The sequence continues at coordinate 212,153 of MCJB01017640.1, read as the reverse complement.
TAAGCAATATTTACTTAGATTTGGCTTTATATCTTAATTCTCCGTGGACTTCTACACCTAAAACTTAGAAGTTTAAAGTAAAATTTGGGATTTTTATCTACAACTTTAGATGAAGTATTTTGGGGATTTGAGGGTTGATTTGGACCTCGTTTTGGAATCTAATCACATACTTGGAATCGTGAAATTATGGGTAGCTGGGATCTACCTCTTGACTCGGGTTTTGTCTGTGTGAGCCTGAGTTGACTTTTGAGAATTTGACTAAAGATCGAAGCTTTATTATTTGGAGTTGTTTCTTATGGCTTTATTTGATGTTATTGAGTTATATTTGACTAGATTTGAGTCATTTTGGTGTTGGATTTGTACGAAAAGGTGATTTGTTGTTGATTAAAGCTTGTCAGATGGAGGTAAGTCTCTTATCTATCCTAGTAAGAGAGAATTCTCCCCATAGGTGATCTATTTGCTACTTAATTCATGATTTAGGAGCCACATAAATGCAAGGTGACGAAGGTATATGCGTAGCTAGGTCTTGACCATATTTGATATTGTTGACTTGAATTATATTTTGTTGGATTATGTGAAGTTGTTATACATGTTTAATTAATTCTATGACTACGTGATACTTTACATTAATGACTTAGGAACATGCCTAGGGCTATGATTTTTTGATTAGATATGAAAGATATTTTGGCGTGTTGATCTTTATTATAAATTTGTAGTCATACACTTGTCTTAATTTCTCCATGATTTTGGTTATTCTATAGTCTAATTGACTCATGATAAATAACATGAATAAGCTAGAACGTGCTAAATAACTTATTAAGTCGTCGTGATAAATTGAGTTGCTTGATTTTCCATATCCACATTTTAGCCATATGAGTTTTTTATCTACATTATTATTATCATGTTCGGTGTGCTTTTATTACATCATTTCATATACATATGCATGAGTTGGAGAGTTAGATGTTGTGGAAATATTGAGAAATTTGGCACTAAGGATAATGTGAATGGATATTGGTTACCGATTATTAATGGTATTATAATTGAATCGGATTGCGCGTTACAACGATTGATTGATGATATTATGATTGGAACGGGTTGCTCACCGCAAGAATTGATTGATGATAATTAATTATAGAATAATCGATGCTTGTATATGGATCCATCCTTTTGGAGTCAAGTGTTTACCCATGTTATCTTGCACCCTGTGAGCGTAGGCACCAGTAACTTTTTGGTGCTTGTTGGACACGTAGTCTGTGTCATGTACATGGATTTTTGGTGTGAGTGTTGATATTGGATCAGAGGTATGCATTGGAATCTTAGACTCATGCATTGCCTCTTATATATAGGTTGATATTGGATCAGGGGCATGTATTGGTAGCTTAGACTCATGCATTGGCTCTTATACACATTGATATTGGATCCTGAGATGCATATGTACATATCTTTGTTTCATGCCGTGATTTGATATAATTGTTGCTGACATGAATCGTGTTTTGGTATGAGGATCGAGGTGTTCATATCTTAATTTCTCTCTTTATCTGTTAAGCATGCCTAAATTCTGTACAACCTGTGTTTCTTTAAGCTGTTATATTCATTTGATAATAGCATGCTTATTTTCGTATTTTATTTATGCTTTACTTGATTATTGGATGTATAGCGAGTATCGGTGTCAACCCCTCGCTACTTCGAGGCTAGACTTACTACTTACTGAGTATTGTGGCTTTGTACGCATACTACTCTTCTGCACATTTTGGGTAGGCTATGAGACTGATATTAGCGGTATCATTAAGTTGAGTAGGAGCAGTATATTGGAGACTTCGTGTTGAGCTGTTGTACTTGATCTTATTTGCAGCACATGGAATCCCCTTCCCTACTTATCTATTTTATATTCATGTATTTCTTTTCGGGATAGAAGTATTTATTTAGGTGACTCTAATTACTCCCATAAGATGCTTGTAATGTAGTGACATCGGGTTTTGGGCAGTTGGTTAGACAGTTGTGGTCGTGTTTAGACCCTGTCACGGATTATGTACTCATGTTATTGATTTGAAAATCATTGAGCTTTGTTATTCATATTATGAAAATAGTTAATGGCTTAATAATTGGATCTTGCGATTCCGATTGAGTCTTGGCTTGCCTAGCAGGTAGGTTAGGGCCCACCACGACATTTGATGGGATTTTGGGTCGTGACACCAAACCTAATCGGATTTTTTAATCGGTTTGGTTTGACTTTTCAATTTGGTGTGATTTATCGGTTCGATTTGAGCACCCGTAACTCTTGTATGACCTGATTCTCTAATGAATGTTGTGTCTTAATAGATGGAACTCAAAGTCTCAAATTATCAACGATTAAATGACTTTTGTAACACCTTCTACAATAAAAAAAAAAATTCAAAATGTTGACCGCCTAAATTGACTTACAATGATCGATTTTAACGAAAAACGTTCAAAATATGGAGATCGATAAATATTTAGTCTGTATAACAAATCGATCGATTTCAGTATCGGTCGATGCAATTGGTACGCTTCAACCAAGTTTTAGGCCCTATTTGCTCACAGGTGATCCCAAAAAAATCAACAGATATCACTTGATTTCTAGAAATTACTTTTTATTAATAATAAACTAAACTAACCGAGTTTGATCAGTTAATAGAATTTTCTTTTGAAAAATAAACAAAATCAACCAAATACGGTTAGATAATAGATATTAACATAATAAAAATAGATAAATCGACAGAATTTGGTTAGTTTTTCAAAAAATTTGGGTAATTTTTTGGTTTACCGATGGATGTCAATCGATATTTTTGAATTTTTGAATTTTTTTAATGACAAAACTGACTGAATCGGTTGCTAGTAGATCGGTTTTTTGGCTTAAAAAGTGATAGAGTATATTGATTTCACAACTATATCACCTGCCAAATAAAAAATACAAAAAAAATAATCAAAATTAGAACTACATTGTTGCTAATCAATCAAAGTAACTACTCAAACAATCTCTAACACTGCAACACTCTCAACAATGATCGCCAACCAAAATATCCACTACAACAATCTCACAACACTAAATTCTCAATCAAAACTCAAACTACAACATTCAGTGTGAACATCCTAATTCAAAAGAGCTAAAAGGAGTACCAACTAGTCTATAACAGTACCAATAGTAGCGCAATATAGTTCAAGAAAGAGTTAGCAATACAAACTTTATTGCACAATATTTTATATCGCATCTCCTCCATCACTTGAAGAACCTTTATCTTTCGTATTGGGCTGAACGATCATATGGAGGAAGATCACGTGGAGGACGAGCCCCAAGTAATAAATCATGAGACCGAGAATTAAAAAGCTTCAAACTCAAAGAGAGGTATCAGTTTAGCTTGAAGCCCATCAAATTATCTATCTTGTTGCCTCTCTCTAACCTCTGCCACTTAAAGGGTGCTAGAAAACTCTGCCACCTTCTTTTTCATAGTTAAAATGGCATTCCTATCAAGTGTCTCGACTTGTGCGAAAGCCCTATTTGCAATCCAGGCTTGTAGTGGTGAAATGCTCACCCTGAAAGGCTGTATTTTATTCACTTTCTTGGACCACCAAAAACATCCAACAAAAGTCATTGAGTGTCCTCATCCGAAATTTATGTTGGCTCCCCCTGATCATTTATTGGCTGACTCTAAAAAAAACTGCAACAAGGTACTTTTATAGCAACCCTTCATTTAAAAGATAAAATTAGTAATTTGATAATATTATAAAATAATTATTTTAGTAATTATGAAGCTTACACAAGTAGTCTTTGCCCGGTCCTCAAACCCCTTACCTTGATTCGAGTCGTCTTCTTTTTTCGACTTGCTTACAGATGTCTCTGTACCGATTCGCAAGACTCTTCTAGACTTGCTCATGACTCGTAAGACCTAAGTGAACCTACACCTCTGATAACAAACAGTCACAACCCAAACCATCGTAAGACATGATGGTGCCCAACGCTACCGTTAGGCAAGACAACAATTAAATCAATACATTAATAATAAATCCAAAATGCATTTTGAAATAATTAAAGAAATAAAGAGTGATAGTTCATTCGTCTTCATAAAAAGTGTAGATGTTATTATTTTAAATGTTCTAATGTGGCCGAAATATAAACCCGAAATCATAACATAATACAACCAAGAGCAAAATCTAAATCCCCAAAACTCGGTGTCACGAGTGCACGGCCATCTATTAGGGAGTATAATACTAATACAATATATGTTTGGAATATAAGATAGATATGATAAAATAAATGAATATGATGGAGACTCTGTGTGCTACAGATCGTAACATGGAATGCAGCTCACCATAAAGTCCCCTCAGCAGCTGAGCCTATGCGCCAAGATAACCACCAAATGAGCCTGTTTCAGTACCTGCACAAATAGTGCAGAAGTCTGGTGTGAATACGTAAATCAATGCATACTCATAAAGTATCTATCCTAACCCCGAAGAAGTAGTAACCAGGGGTCAACATCGACACTTACTAGTGGTCCAATAAATCAGATATAATAAAAATAAACAGGTATGAGGCGTAGCAGGTAAAAACAACAAAATACATATATGTGTGTAACACGATTCTCAATAGAAGAATAAATATGAAGTCCGCAATAACCGGACCGCATGGGATACATAACGGTCAACGTCAGATGGAATGTCACATCTCAAGTCAAGGAAACTCATAGTTACTCTGACTTCTTATCAAATATTGCACGATTCTTCTGAGGCGAGCGACAGATCCCATAAGAGTAATGGCAAGATTTCCTGTCACGGCGTACGACCTAATCCCATAATAGTACTGCTAAGGCGTTCAGCCCGATCCCATAATCGTGTACACTGCCAAGGGTCAACCGGTACGAACCATAGATGTATCTCATAATACTGTCGTGGGTGCGGCCTGATCCCATAATGGTACTGCTGAGGCGTTCAGCCCGATCCCATATGAATATTAAAACTTGACTGGTCACTAGTCCCACTCACGAATATATATATATATATATATATATATATATATATATATATATATATATATATGTGAGTTATGAAATTTAAGAAACTTTTCGGACATTTTCATGTAACATGGGAGAAATCTGCACAGGGGAAAAATAAATTTCCATAACTAATAATGTAGTTCGCCAAGTATCTAAAATAACAAGTCCGATAACCTAGCAAGTCTAGTCTCAAGAAAATATGTAAATTAAATCATGTAAACAGGCAAGGATAACTCAAATTATGCAATTAAAGCATGGCGTGAGTCTAAGTCTACCCAGACCTAATCAGGAATTCTAGCATATACATGGACACTCGTCACCTCATACATGCGTTGCACCCACAACATGTAGCACATAACAAGTATAACAACTACAAGGTAAATTTCCCCTCACAAGGTTAGACAGCAGACTTACCTCGCTATGAAATTCGATAACCGGCTCCAATGTCTCTCTAACACCTCAAACCAATGCCAAAAGTTCTTAAACTAGTCAAAGAACGTCCAAACCAATCAAAATATACTCAAAGATTCATAATTTAATCAATTAGAAATAATTCCATCACCATACGAAAAGTCAGCAAAGTAATCCATGGGCCCACGTGCCCAGATTCTGAAATTTTTTAAATATAAACATTACCCATAGCACCACAAACTCAAATATATAATTTGTTCTAAATTTCAAGTCCAATTTTGCAGTCAAAACAAAAAATATCATTCTAGATTTTCTTCAAAAATCCCACAATTTCTACCAATTTGCATGTTAAAATACATATATAATCCATGTATTTAACTCACAATGAGTACAAATAACTTACCTCATGATAGTGAGAAAAGAGATGAAAACCGTTTGCAACCTTATGTTCTGTTCCCAAACGACCCTTCTTTGTGATTGCGGAAACCTCCTAGCGATCGCGAAGGCCAACCAGCCTCGCCCATGAAATCATTCTATGCGAACGTGAGGGCACTCTCACGATCACAAAGTTGAGCCTGCCCAAGCCTTCGTGAACGCGAGCCCAGCTTCCAAACGCGAAGGTAGAAACCTTCAGCCTCAAAAAATATTTACGCAATTGCGGCCAAGCGACACGATCGTGATGAACAACCTTCCAAACCTAAGCCACCCCACTAACTCATCGCGTTCACATAACCCTGAGGATACGGATAGCACCATGCGCTACAAAGGCCCAAGCACGGCTAAGGTGCAATAAACAAATCAACATCTCGAGAGCCATCTCGCTCACATAACACCACAAGACTGCACAGGATCACATCACATGTGTGAATAATCAAATCACCTCACAACCCACATGGCATAAAAGAGTAACACATGAAATAGACGACAACATGAATAACATCCACTATGCCCGAAGACTCATCCATAGACAATGTTGTGCTAAATAAATATATCTGATCTAGTATAGAATATACATTCACATTAGGCCTACCAATGATCCTCTAAACCGAGTCCAAACATCCCAAAATAGGTATGTATAATTTCAAGATCTACAACAACCTCATTCTTGACACATACAAACAACCGTCAAACCCCGAACAAACTTCCGCAGTCCGCAACCATAGACATAATGCGTTTCTCAGACATGTACTCTCCAACCTGTGACAGTACCAGAATCTCCGTACATGGCCTCAATATCTACTACTTAAATAACTGACACGCCACCTCTACGTAATTATCCCATGGGATTTACTCCCACAACCTATCGCACCAAGTAACAAAATATGAACATCAATGGCCACCGACCATGTTACTTCTGTGGTGCTAATCAGGAATTCGCAAATCAAAATACAACGCCCCTTCCACGAAACACACCATTCCCCCGGCGACACTAAAGTAATGCTATCATACTCTGAACACCTGAACTCTCCCTCGCTCCTTTGAGCTCGTGACATCCCTATCAAAACCAACCCCTAACCTTGACCCTTTAATCCCAATCTCCACCCTGCTCACTGCATCAATCATGCTGCTACGCGAGAGTACTAAAATCTCATCATAACTCCTGAACCACCAGTAGGATAAACACTTCATCAGCTGGAAACCTTTCACTTAACTCATTTCAGGAGGATAATCACAACAGGCAACCAACTTTTCCTAACCGCGGAAAACACAATCCTCAAGTCGTGGTCTAAACTGCCATAACTCTTTCGGGGACCCATTTACACATAACAAAACCATCCGAATCAAATACCTCCAAATTAATCAAGTTACAGAGACTGTTAAGCCCGCAAGTATAGCCACAAAACACATGCATAGCCTTACACACTGAAGGAACCGATCATTTCCTTAACTATGCTAATGCAAACCACTATTAAACTGACTCAACTTCTTCTGATTTCCCCTTGACTTGCCTTCAAAGTTACGCCTCTTTTTACCAGCACACGATGGATCCCTATTAACATTCATCCCGAGTGACCCCAACACACGAGACCACATCGCCTCAATACTCATGAGCTATTTTATACTCTCGTCATGCACTTAATAGTATCTCTAATTGATACACCTGTTCTGAAAGATCTTCTGCGAATCCGAAGCTGTTTCTTCCTTCTTTCTAACACCGCACCACAGACCTGGTTGAATTTATAGAAATACTCCAAGTCTCTTTCACACCCGCTACAAACTAATTTCCTGGCCACGCTACGAACTCGAAAATCCTTAGGCACCACACTTTAATTCTCAAATCCACTAGAACCATCATTGAGAGTCACCCACTCTGAACTGGTCCTGAATATATAGCTAAAAACCAATGCTCTGTTAGCACATGAATATTCCAGAAAAAGCAACCGAATAAATCCTTTCCCTTGCACACATTCATCAAATTCCTTGTTCAAATTACCCCTGACGTTCTCTTCCTCAGTCATAGCTAATACATCAACGTACCGATAACCAGAAACTGAAAAGACAAATAACCACGTGACCCAATCATCGACTGTAGGCTCCCCCACTAGGCTTTAAGCCACAATCACATTAATCAAGAATTCCACAATGATTTCTCCTCCTAACTACCATGATCTCACACTGTTACTCAGCCAAATTTCTCACAGGCTCTTGTTGCACTAATCCTAGCACATCCCGAATCATCGGCCACAACACACACTCCACCTCCTGACAGTCGCACCATCTTCTTCAAGCGATCCAAACTCGCATCATATTACATGCTACCCGTTCGATAGAAGATAAAGCTTTTCATGGAAACTTAACCACCAATCACGCAACCCCTAACTTCCTCATAGAAGATATCCCACCTGTGTAGCCTTATATCTATATCTTCCCACGATATTGCCATGGTTACAACCACCACGAAATCAGTAAATCCTCCTGAGACCACATTCGTCCACCAGTTGAAAAAGGCCTGTTCATTTCCATTAACATCAATTGAAGGTCCAACAATTCGTTTAAAACTCGAAGCTATGTTGCATCCCAAAATGACAATCAAGCATTCACATTCCTCTATGTTGCAATCAAACTCTTTCTGTCACATTCGAACTTCCTAAATATAAAAGCCACAATCTCAAACAAAATACACAGACTTAGTCCTTTGTTCACCATGATCCAAATCGCACCAAGCTTTCTCAAAGCACGTGGCTATCCTACCAAAAAAGTCGTACGATGCGCTAATACTCCCACTCCGGTTAACCTACTTCTGCAGCCAACTACTCAATCTCTGCTGCTCATACTTGACCTGCTAACAATTCAACCACCACGAGATACATCCCACCATGTTCTTCTCATCCTTCGCTACTAAAAATACTGCTTCAAATTATGATCCATCTCTGTAGCGCATGAACGAATAAAATACCATAACCTTCAAGTCTCCTCGAGGATCATCTCCCTGGAATCATCGACAATGGAAACACTGATTTGACTCTAAAGTCGCCACATACCGCCATCTCTGATAATCGCTTCTTAGGTACCATTTCACAAAACCATTCCCCAAAGGCAAACAATTGAAGACCATAATACCGCCGAACCTTAATGCGTTCAAACAAGGACGACAATATCAGAACACAAACAAAAATTCCACCTAGTTCAGAAATATCAAATCGCGTGACTCCGTCAACCAATGCATGAGCATCCATAGTCCAAATGCCTCTTCTTCACTGGAATTCAGTGCCGAATCTTCCAATCACAAATCGAATAACCCTTTTTCCTGAAGCACTTACTGCCGCAACACATAAGCAAACACCTTACCGTTCACACTAACACTGCGTGATAAGAACACATGAATATCATAATGCACTATTCATAGCCTCGAAACCATGGGAAACACTAACATTGGGCTGAAATGACAGAACACTCTTTCACAAGGTGACGATCATAGTCCGCCCACATAACATGGAAAAAAACATCCTGCACCATACCTGTAGCATCTCCACAACTCGTCGGTGCCTAACTAATATCGAATGCTTGACATTGCATATGAACGAGAAGGAAGGAACTGAAGACATAAGCTTTGACCAAAATCAATTGGCAATACAAGGAATCAAGAAAAGAAAGTCCTCCTAATAGCCCTGCAGCCTCTCGATGATAAGTATAGACGTCTCTGCACCGATCCGCAAGACACTACTAAACTTGCTCATGACTCGTGAGACCTAAGTGAACCTAGAGCCTGGATACCAAATTGTCATAACCCAACCCACTGTGGGTCATCATGGCGCCAAATGCTATCATTGGGCAAGCCAACAATTAAATCAATACGTTACTAGTAAATGTAAAATGCATTTTGAAATAATTAAAGAAATAAATAGTGAAAGTTTGTTTGTTTTTACAAAAAGTATAGATGTCATTATTTTTAATATTCGAATGTGGCCAAAATATAAACCCGAAATCATAACAAAATACAAACACGAGCAAAATCAAAATCTCCAAAACCCGATGTCACGAGTGTATGAGTATCTACTAAGGAGTACAATATTAAGACAACATATGTCTGGAATATAACATAGAAAGGAAAAAATAAATGAATATGATGGAGACTCCTTGTGCTGCGGATCGTAACATAGAATGTAGCTTACCATAAAGTCCACTCAACAGCTGCGCCTATGCACCAAGATGACCATTAAATGAACCTGTCTCAATACATGCACAATTAGTGCAGAATTGTAGTATGAGTACGTAAATCAACGTGTACCTAGTAAGTATCTGGCTTAACACCGAAGAAGTAGTGACAAGGGGTCCATATCGATACTTACTAGTGGTCCAATAAATCAGATATAGCATCAAAACAGCTATATGTGCATAACACGATCCTCAACAGAAGAATAAATATGAAATCCTCAATAATCAGGTACTACCTCGCATGGGATATATAATTCTCAACGTAAGATAGAATGTCACATCTCAAGTCAGGAAAACTCATAGGCTCTAACTCTTATCAAATATTACACACGATTCTACCGAGGCAGCGACCCGATCCAATAGTAATGGCATGATTTCTTGTCGTGGCGTATGGTCTGATCCTATAATAGTACTACTGAAGTGTTCAATCCGATCCCATAAACATATACACTGCCAAGAGTCGACTGACACGAACCATAGATGTATCTTATAATACTGTCGTGGCTTACGACCCGATCCCACAATGGTACTACTGAGGCATCCAGCCCGATCCCATAGGAATAGTGAAACTTGACGGATTACTGGCCCCACTCACGAATATAAGTGAGAGTTATGAAATTTAAGAAACTTTTTGAACAATTTCGTACAACACGGGAGAAATCCACACAGAGGAAAGAAAATCTCCATAACTAATCAAGTAGTTTGCCCGATATCTAAAGTAACAAGTCCAATACTCTAGCAAGTACGGTCTTCAGAAAATATGTAAATTAAAGCATGTAAATAGTCAAGGATAACTCAAATAATACATTTAAAGAACGGCGTGATTCTAAGTCTACCCGAACCTAATTAGGAATTCTAGTATACGCACGGACACTTGTCACCTCATACGTGCGTTGCTCCCACAATATGTAGCACATAACAAGAATAACACCTATGGGGTAAATTTCCTCTCACAAGGTAAAATAGGAGCTTTCCTCACTCCAAAATCGGATAACCGTCTCCAACGCCTCTCTATCACCTCAAACCAATGCCAGATGTTCTGAAACTAGTCAAAGAACATGCAAACCAATTAAAATATACTCAAAGACTCATAATTTAATCAATTTGAAATAATTCCTATCTCCACACGAAAAGTCAAAAAAGTCAACACTGTCGCATAACTGTTCTGCGGACCGTAGACCTGTCGCGTACTTGTCTAGACCAGCCCAGTTTTTGGGACCGTTTTCGCGGTCTATTTTGTAGGACGCATATCTGTTTTGTGGTCCATTCTGTGACCGCATAGTTGAGTTTAGAGGGTCCATTTTTCTATTTTTATAACCCGACCCCATTCCTTATAAAATGACTTTGGATTTATTTTGGCTGGGTTAAACGTCTTTTTGATAGAGGGGAGTGCTTTAGAGGTAGAGGAGGAACCCCCAAGTGCTTTGATCATTAATCCTTGCCCCAATCTTGAAGATTCAAGGGAATCACTCACTAGACCATCATCTACCCGGGTAAGACCTTTTCCTAAAACCTTCATGCAATTATTTTGGGTTTAAGTAGGTTATGGAGTTGGAGATAGGCCATGCATGTGACAATAGGTTGTAATATGTGGGGTTGTTGAACTACTTTGGGTAGTTTCTTGTTGAAATTGGTTGAGGGAGAAAGGGATTACCATTGTAGTGCTCTGTAGTCAATTTTGCATAATAGGTGTTTGACAAAATTTTCAAGAGAGTTATATCATGAGAATCCTTCTAATATTATCCGATTGTTGCCATTTTCCTGTAAATTGATATTTCTAAGAGTATTGGGATGTTGTAGTAATCTAAGGAAAGCTCAAGTAAAGTATGTTGGCTAAACTTCTCTCTTAGAATCGAATTCCATGATGTTCTCGTAAGTTTCAAGTATGGTTGGCCCAGGTATCTAATTACTATGTTCCGACTTGCTCCTAATAAATTTGATTATCCAAAGTAAGCGTTGTGTTGAAAGATGCATACTCAAAATGTGTTCCAATTGCTCCTATCCTATTATGATCTCTTTCAAGAATGTGTTCAAGTATGGTTTATGTATTAAAATCTTATGACTTCAATTCATGTTTCAAATGAAAGTTTATTATGATTGACTTGGAAAGTAAACCCAATGTGCTTAAAGACTTATATTGTTCATATACACATCAAGTCTTGATTCCCAAATGCTCTTATTATTGATAAACTATGATGATGCTTGAAAGTGAAAGAAGTGAGAGTGAGATATAAAATGTGTCCATGGTTGTTGTAACTAGTGCATTGGATTTGAATCTATGTTTCGATCGTAAATCACCATGATCTCTTTGTAAGAGTTTCCAATGTGTTTTGAGTTCTTATTTACCCATGAGTTGAAATTGTGCATTGCCTTTTTAGGAAAATATTTCAAAAAAAAAAAATGGTGTATTACTCATTTATGATTCTTAACTTGTGCTGCGAGTACAAGTCATTTTGCTCCATACTTTGGAAAGAAATCCGTTGTGTTTAAATTCGTCATTACTAATGAATTTATATTTATGATTTCCGGAATATTCTATATGTTGATGTTTGTGATGATGATCTTTGAAAGTAAAGGAATGAAAGTGTGGAATGTGAGATACGGCCACCGTGCCTTGAATGAAGAATCATATGTATGGCCAAGAGAGCCAATGAATAATGTTGTGAGTGGTTGAAAGTACTAATGAAGGAATATATGGTGTGAAAGGTTATGAGGTTAATGTGTTTGTATATCTATTTCCTTTGTGTGCAAAACAAATATTTTTGGGAGTATCATTAGCGAGCCGAGGAAGGGTGGGTTGTAACAGCCCACACCCAAAACTACATGTGCCGGTGTAGGAGTGGATTGAGACATTCCCCTTGATTGGAATGGGATTGATGTGATGAGATTATTCCCTTTAACTGGGATGAGATTGATGTTAGCTGTGAATTGGAAGTCAACCTGCGACATATGTGGGGAGACGACCTAGCTGATCGGGTCGAGATCGGACGCCATGTCGCGCGCATTGTGGTTCCTACTCTTGGTATCACCTTTTATTTCGTATCACCATGTCAATCCTCATTGATTCGTGGAGATATGGCTCAGCTGATCAAGCTTGTGATCGGACTCCATGTCTTGTTGATTGTGTGAAGATCGGATGCTAATGATCTCCTGACCAAAATGTTAATTTTCTATTTTAAAAATTAGTATGTTTTAACTTGGAATTTGGATATCATTGGTTGTTACTTGCTGTTTTCATGATTATTCCCTTGTTATATCGGCATTCTATTTCATGGGAGGACTTTTAGCTTTACATGCTAGTACTATTCCATATGAACTAACGTCCCTTTTGCCGGGGGCGCTGCATCTTTATTGGATGTAGGTGGTTCATCAGCAGGCAGCTTTGATCCTCGTTAGAAGTTACCCTTTACTCAGCAGGTTATAGTGAGCCCTATTCTGTTTCAGGCCTTATTTCACTTGACGTTGTACATTGTGTTTTGAGGTATAGCCAGGGCCTTGTCGCCGGCACTTCCATACTACTCTTCTGTTATACTTAGAGGCTCCGTAGACATGTTGTGGGTGGTGTTCGATGTTGGGTAATGAACTAGAAGTATTGGAATTTGGAAAACCTATTTTTCCCTCGTAACTATGAACTTGTAATATTTTGGAAATTATAAATGAAGCTTCTATGAGTAATGGAAAAAGAATGTGGTACACTTTACTCCTCTCATGTTTATCTCTTGTTACTGATTCTTATAGTGTTAATGGGAAAGGTTCGGTAGAAGGCATCCCATAGGTATCTCGGTTGAGCGCCGGTCGCGCTCCCCAAGGTCAGGGCGTGATAGACCATCACTATGCGACCACGAAGAACAAACTGATCAAGCTCCGCGATCGCGACACCCTTTTCGCGATTGCAAAGAACAAAGTCTCCACCAGTCCATTTAACCTTTCGCGATCGCGACCCTACTTCCACGATCGCGATGAACACCAAACGAACCAGAAACTAGCAGCTACAAAACATAGAGAAATGATTTGGAACCATCTCAAAACACACCTGAGGCTCCTGGGACCCCGTCCAATCACACCAAATAGTCTCAATACCTCACCCAAACTTATCCAAAGGCTTGAAATGCCATGAATAACAAAAAACCACGATTCGACGATCAAAATCCTTTTTTTAACTTTCAAGCCTCCAAACTTCGTCGAACGCGTCCGAATCACACTTAGACATACCGGATCACGATCAAACTTCACACACAAGTTCCAGTCAATAAGACGAACCTATCCAAGTTCCCAGAATATAGCTCAGAGTTTGATAACACCAAAGTACACTCCAAGTCAAACTTAGCAAATTTAAAAACCTTCAAAATGTAGACTTCCAATAATAAGCGCGAAATCGCTCCTGTACCATCCAATACTCAACCCGAACATGCTCCCAAATCCGAAATTACCTTACGAAACTATAAGAACCTTCAAATCCTAATTTCGAGGTTGTTTAATCAAAAGTCAAAGCTTGGTCAATTATTCCAACTTAAGGCTTCCGAATTGAGAATTATTCTTCCAAATCAACTCCGAAATTCTCGAAAATCAAAACCAATTACATGTACAAGTCATAATACATAAAGAGAAGCTACTTAAGATCTCAAACTGTCGAACGACATACTAGAGGTTAAAACGACCAATTGGTCGCTACAAAATTACTAGTCACCTCCTAATCGTTTCTATGCTAATAGTATCCCCATAGTGCAAGGAGTCTCCCTTCTCGGATTCTTGTGTTCTTTTCCTTGTTCCCTTTTTTTCTGAAATTTCTCAGTTGCCCACTACCTACGTGGATCCTCTCATAAATGTATGAGACACCACCTTGGCCTTTTGCTTACTTTACTTGTGGTCAAGAAAATGTTGGACAATCTCTTACGGGCTTTCAACTTAAATTTTACAACAACAGCTTGATTGTGGCGGGACTCTCATGCACACTTCGTTTGCAAATTAGAAGTCTAACGGTAGACGAAAACGTAATAAATATAACAAGAATTTACTTAAATAATACATTTGTATCTTAAACTTATTAAAAACATGTTGCCTGAGCTCGAAAAAAAATTCAGCACAAGTCGCATAAGGCCCATTATATAGCATACCAATGACATTTGTGGTTATCTTCGTAGACTAGTTGTAACGACCCGACCGGTCGTTTTGAGCTCTAGTGCATCGTTTGGCGGTTTGAGGCCTTGAGTAGCTTCACTTCATATTTTATGACTTGTACGCGGAGTCAGAATTGAATTTCGGAACGTTCAAAGTTGATTCAGAAGGAAAATTCTCAATTCGGAAGCTTTAAGTTGGAAGAGTTGACCAAGGTTTGAGTTTTGAGTAAACGACATCGGAATTAGGATTTGAAGGTTCCAATAGATTTGTATGATGATTTTCGACTTGGACGTAGGTTCGGATCGGGTTTTGGGTGGACCGGGAGCATTTCGACGCTTATTGTGGGAAGTTGGAATTTTGAAGGTTGTAGAATTTCCTAAGTTTAGTTTGTAGTGGACTTTGATATCATTGCTTTCCGTTAGGTATTCCGAGCCTTGGAGTAAGTTTGTATTATGATTTGTGCCTTGTACATAAAATTTGGCGTCAATCCGAAAAGTTTAAATATGATTCGGACGCGTTCGTCGAAGTTTAAATGTTTGAAAGTTGAATAAAGGATTTTTATCGCTAATTCATGGTTTTAATGTTATTTGTGATGTTTTTGGCCTTTGGATAAGTTTGGATAAGGTATTGAGACTAGTTGGTGTGATTGGACAAGGTCCCGGGGGCCTCGGGTGTGATTAAGGATGGTTTCAGACCATTTCATCTTGTCTTAAAATTGCTGGTTTCTGGTGTCATGGTTTTTCATCGCAATCACGATGATAGGCTCGCGATCGCGTAGTGTGTATTGGGTGTTGGGTGAAATTGTTCTTCGCGATCGCGTTTGGAGGCTCGCGATCAGAGTGTTTGGTCAGATGGTTCTTCGCGTTCGCATGAGAGGGGCCGCGAACGCGAAGTGTTAGTGAGGTGGCCTAGGTTTGGAAGGCTGTTCTTCGCGATCACAGTGATTGGATCGCGATCACGTAAGGTATTGGTCTGAGGCATGAAGGTTTGGCCTTCACTTTCGTAGAGCTAGGCTCGTGTTCGTGTAAGCTGTTCAGGCAAAGGTTCACGATCGCATTTCATTGGTCGTGTTCGCGTAGAAGAAATATAGGGTAAGTCTGGCTTGGCCATCGCGATCGCGAGGGTATTTGCGCGATCGTGAAGAGGAAGAACCTAGGCAAACTTGATTTTTATGTGGGATTTGGCTCATTTTTTCCTCTCATTTTCACTTGGTTGGGCGATTTTTGGAGCTCTTGGAGGGGAGCCTTTCATCATCTATTTTTAGGTAAGTTATTTTCACTTGTTTTAAGATAAATATCTGGATTAGATATGGATTTAAACATGAAATTTTATAGAAATATGGGATTTTGGAAGAAAATTATAATTTGGTACTTTTGGAGTTTTGACAACGAAATTGGACATGAAATTGGGAATAAATTATATATTTGAGCTTGTGGCATTATGGGTCATGTTTATCTTCGCAAATTTTTGGAATCCGAGCACGTGGGCCCGAGGATTGACTTTCTTTACTTTTCAAGCGGAGTTGAGATTGTTATACATTGGTTAATTATGAGTGTTGTAGTATATTATTATTGGTTTCATATTGTTTGACTAGTTACGGATTGATGGGCATCGCTCTGAGGTGTTAGAGAGGCGTTGGAGTCGGTTATGGATCTTCAGAGCAAGATACGTCTCCTGTCTAACCTTGTGAGGGGGAAACTACCCCGTAGGTATTAAATTGTTATGTGCCACTAGTTGTGGGGGCTACGTACGCTCGGGGGTGACGAGAGTGTACGGAGCTAAAAGCATGATTATGTCCGGGTAGACTTAGGACTTTATCATGTAGTATTTTACTTATGTGAGCTCAATTTACTAGCTTGATTACTTGAACTTATAATTGAAATTAATTGGAATATATTAGGCCGAGCCTTATCATCTTGAGTTATTTGACGAGATATTTGATAGACAGTAAAAATCATTTTTACTTTATGGTAGCCATGTTTACTTTATGCTCATGTACTTGTGTTGCAAACACATGGCCCGTAATTCGATAAGTGTCTTCTTTTTTCTATGGATCGGGCCGAATGCCTCGGCAGTATATTGAGATGCATCTTTGGTTCGCGCTGGTCGACCCTCGGCAGTGTACACACCACTCTGGATCGGGTCGTACGATCTCGGTGTAATCGTGTGTGATACCGCCGTTGTCCTAATATTCCTGAGATCCCCCCTTGATTGAGACCTGGAACCTATACGGTATTCCTTATTCGTTTGAGATTGTACTTGATATTTTTGATCTATTGAGATAACACATAAGATATGAGTGATTTATATCATCAAAAGAAATGCTGGAGGATTATGTGAGTTACAATTTAACCTCATTGTTACTGTTGTGTTTCTTTCTGTTTGTTATTCATTATATTATTTTATTGGACAACTAGTAAGTATCGATGTCGACCCCTCGTCACTAATTCTCTGGGGTTAGGCTAGATACTTACTAGGTACGAGTTGATTTACGTACTCATGCTACATTTTTGCACTAAATGTGCAGGATCTGGCAGGTTCATTTGATTGTCATCTTGGTGCTTAGGCGCGACTGCTGAGGGGACTTTACGGTGAGCTGCTTTCTATGCTACGCATCGCAATCCATAGAGTCTCCATCATGTATATTTACTTTATTTACATTCCAGACATATGTTTTTATTATTGCACTCCTTAGTAGACTCCTATGCACTTGTGACACTGGGTTTTGGGATATTCTAATTGATGTTTTTGGATTTGCATAATATTGTCATCTTTTATTTTATTATCTTACTAATTATGTATCTACCTATGATTTTCAATGTGTAAATTTCTAACTTAATAAAATTTATGATTTTGAAAGTAATAAAAATAAATAATTAACGTGATAGTTCACCGTTGGCTTGCCTAACGGTGACGTTAGACGCCATCACGGCCTATAGTGGGTTTTCGGTCATGACGGCTTAGTATTAGAGCACTAGGTTCACTTAGGTATCACGAGTCATGAGCATGTCTAGTAGAGTCTTGCGGATCGGTACGGAGATGTCTCTACTTATCTTCGAGAGGCTATAGGGCTGTTAGGAGAACTTTCCTTTCTTGATTCCTTATCGTGCAATTTGATTTCGTTGAAGCTTATGTCTTAATTTCCTTCCACTCATTCTTATGCAACTTCGAGGATTCGGTATCAGTTGGGCACCTACGAGTTGTGGAAATGCTACAGATATGGTACATGATGTCTTTCCCCACGTATTCGGGTGGATTATTATCATTGCCTTGTGGAGGGGTATTCTGTTATTTCAGCCCAGAGTTTGCCTATGTTTCGATGCTATGCACAGTGCATTGTGATGTTTATGCGTTATTATTGCACAATGCTTGTGTAAATGGTATGGTGCTTATTTATGTGTCCCGGCAAGGAATGATTCAGGTGGAGGATTATTCGGCTCATGATTGGGAAGTTTGGTATTCGTTCTAGTACTGGAAAGGCAACTGGTCTATGAATGCTCAGGTTTTTTATTGACGGAGTAGCAAGATTTGACATTTCCAACTTGGTGGAATTCTTTTTAGTGTCGTGGCATCATCGTCCCTATTTGAAAGCAGTTAGGCCCATCGGTATGGTGGTCTCCATTTGTTTGCCTTTGGGGCAAGGTGTAGTGAAATGGTACCAATGAAACGATAATCAGGGATGCGGTATGTGGCGACTGCAGGGTCAAATCAGGGTTTCTATCATCGATGATTCGAGGGAGATGGTCCTCGAAGGGGCTCAAAAGGTTATGGTACTTTATTCGTTCGTATGCGACAGAGATGGGTTATGATTTGAGGTAGTACTTTCAGCTGCGAAGAATAAGGAAAGACATGGTGGGATGTGACTCTCGGTGGTTGAATTGTTAGCAGGTAGACTATGAGCAGCAGAGATCAAGCAGTTCGCTTCGAAAGATGGTTAACCCGGAGTGGGAGTGTTAGCGTATCGTATGAATTTTATGGTAAGATATCCACATGCTTTGAGGAAACTTGGTGCAAGTTGGGTCATGGTGAACAAAGTACTAAGTCTGTGTATTTTGTTTGAGATGATGGCTTCTATCTCTAGGAAGTTCAAATGTGACAGAAAGAGTTTGCTTGGGATGTAGAGGAGCGTGAATGCTAGATTACCGTTTTGGGGTGTAATATGACTTCGACTGATGAACGCATTGTTGGACCTTCGATTGATATTAATGGAATGAACATATTCTTGCGGTTGGCGGGTGAGTGTGGTCCCAGGAGAATTAACTAATTTCATAGTAGATGTAACTATGACAATATCGTTGGAGGATGTCGATATGGAATTACACAGTTAGGCTTGTGAGCAGGTTAGGGGTTGCGTGGTTTTTGATGAAGTTCCTATGAGGAGTTCTACTTTCTATCCAACATGAGGTATGTACTACGATGTGGGATTGGATCGCTTGAAGAAGATGGTGCGGCTGTCAGGAGGTCGAGTGTGCATTTGGGGTGGTTAATTTGGGATATGTTATGAAAATTTTAACAAGAACTTGCGAGAAATTTGGCGGAGTAACAACGCGAGATCATGGTTACTAAGAAGGAGGAGTCATTTTGGGTTCTGAATTTATGTGATTGTGGCTTAAATCTAAGTGGAGGAGATTACCATCTATGAGTGGGTCACGTGGTTATGTGCCTATGAAATTTCTAGTTACCAGTACGTTGGTGGAATAGTTATGGCTAAGGAAAGAAAACATCAAGGGTAATTCGGGCAAAGGACTTGATGAATGTGTCCTATATTTTTCCTTATCGATTTATGTGCATTTTTTAGGATGACTCAGAGTTTATACTTCTTGCGGATGTGATGTACATGGAAAAGAATTCATCAAGTTGCTTCTTTGGGAGTGTTCATGTGCTAACAGAGCACTAGAGTAGTTATATTCGAGACCAGGTCAAAGTGGGTGACTCTCAATAATGGTTCTAGTGGGTTCAAGAATTAAACTGCGGTGTCTAAGGATTTTGGGTTTGTTATGTGGCTGAGGACTGGGTTTCTAGTAGAGTGTGAAGGATACTTGAGGAATTTCTATGTTATCATGGGGTCTGCGGTGCAATGTTGGAGAAATGGGAGAAACAGCTTCGGATTCGCAGGGGGTCTTTCAGAACGGGTGTATCAGTTGGAGATACTATTGAGTGCATGAGGAGGTTATGAGATGGCGAATGGGTATTGAGACGATGTGGTCTCGTGACTTGAGATGAGTGTTGTTTGAGGTCCGTTATGTGTTTGAATCAGTTAGTAATGGTTTGAATCAGCATGGTTGTGGAAATGATCAGTTCCTTCAGCATGTTAAGGTTATACAAATGGTGGCTATACGTGCTGGCTTGACAGCCACTGTAATTTTATTGATTTGGAGGTATTTGATTATGAACGCCTTGCTATGTGTTAACGGATCCAAGAAGAGTTATGGCGGTTTAGACCACGACTTGATGTTTGCATTTTATGCAGTTATGGGAATTCGGCTCCGTGTTGCAATTGTTTTTCTGAAATAAGTGGAGGGAAAGGGTTCTAGCCGATGAAGTGTTAATTCTGTTAGTGGTTCAGGGGTTATGATGAAATTCTTGTACTCTCGCGTAGCGACATGATAGTTGCACTGAGCGGTATGGAAATTGGAAGTTGAGGATCAAGGTTGCAGTTCGATTTTGATAAGAATGTCACGAGCTCGGAGGAGCTAGGGAGGATTTCATATGTTTAGAGTATGCTGGCACTATTTTTGGCAGCTTGAGGATGGTCTATTTTTTGGAAGAAGTGTTGGGCATTGAAATGCGGATGCTTGACAAGCACTATAGAAATAGCATGGTTGATGGCCATTGATGTTCAAATTTTACTACCTGGTGTGGAAGGTTGTGGGAGTAGATCCCATGGGAAGATCATATAAGTGTGACGTGTTAGTCAGTTGATTGTTAGAGATTAAAATCAGGTACGGAGATTCTAGTACTGTCGCTAATGGGAGATTTTATGCCCGAGAGGTGCTCTATTCCTTTGATTGTGGACTATAGGAGTTTGTTCTAGATTGGACGGTTGCTCGTGTGTGTCATGAATAGGGTCATTGTGGATCCCTGAAAGGTTATTGGCCCAGTATGGGATGATCTGGATCGACTTGAGGTCTGTTGGTAGATATAATGTGAATGTATGCTCTACATTAGGTCGAATGTGTTCATTCAACATAGCATTGCTTACAGAGGAGTCTTCAGGCGTTGGATGTTATTCTTGTGGTAAGCTATTCTATGTAATACTCTATTATGCCATGCGGGTTGTGAGGCGGCTTGATTATTCGCACATGGGTTGTGATCTCGTGTAGTTTGTGGTGTTATATGAGCAAGATGGCTTTTGAGATGCAGGTCGTTTATTGCACCTTAGTCGTGCTTGGCAGCGC
Organism: Nicotiana obtusifolia; assembly: GCA_002018475.1. Taxonomy (NCBI): domain Eukaryota; kingdom Viridiplantae; phylum Streptophyta; class Magnoliopsida; order Solanales; family Solanaceae; genus Nicotiana; species Nicotiana obtusifolia. The sequence continues at coordinate 190,564 of MCJB01017640.1, read as the reverse complement.
ATGGCGCTATCTGTCTCCCCAGGGTTGTGTTTATGCACTTGGTGTGCTTGTGGACGATATTCGGGCATTTCGGGGGTATGAGTATTTTGGCTCGGTAAGTGTTTCCTTATTGATTGTTATGTGGATAGGGTGGCACGCCACCACGGGTATGATGTTTGGATCGGATTGCACGCTACAATGGTATCATGTATGAATCGGGTTGCATGCTGTAATAGTGAGATGTTGAGTGCGGTTCCTTATACTTATTTTGTGTGCCTTGTTTCTCATCTCTGAGATAGGTTCATAGCATCTGTTCGGCCATTTTGTTCGTTACGCAGGCTAGAGAGTTCTTTACTCAAGTTTGGTTTTCCTTAATTGGTCATATTCGAGTTGTGGCTTGTTGACGCATTGATGTCATCGTATGAGATTTTAGGTGGTTTTTGATGTGGCTTGTTGGTCGAAAAACTTGTACTGGGTGAGACGAGGTTGTCGGGCCTGAAATCAGTGCAATCGGACTTATATAATGTATATTAGGAGGAAAATGTCAATAATCCGTTCAGAATGAGGAAATGGTTCTTGTCAAGCGGAGAGACTCCATGATTTATTGATTTGGCAGGTGGTTATGAGTTTCTATGTGTCGCTTTCATTGTTGCAGTATTGTGAGGGTTGGATCAGGTCTTGTACGTGTTATAAGGTATATTACGGGCATCGGGTTAGTGAATTTGCAGTTTCTACGGTTGGAGGATGTTATTGTGGGCATATAAATTATGCGGTGCATTATGTGGTTTCAGCATAGGTGCATGATCACGTTTGGTACAGCGTGTTGAGATTGATACAGTGTTAGTATGTTAGAATCATGAGAGAATTTCGGATGTTGGAATTTGGTACTAAGGCTTGTGGGCTAAGGTAGCGGGAAAGATCTTCAGTCTGGCTCGAGCTAATGTGCTCACATGGGTTGTGGTGGAAGGGGTAGTTACATGAGGTGTTAAATAGTGATTTTGAGCAACTCCGAAACTGTTATTGGCACATTCGAGAATGAACACATGTTTAAGTGGGGGACAATGTAACGACCCGACCGGTCATTTTAAGCTCTAGCACGTCTTTCGGCGGTTTGAGGCCTTGGGTAGCTTCACTTCATTTTATGACTTGTATGCGTAGTCGGAATTAAATTTCGGTAAGTTCGGAGTTGATTCGGAAGGAAAATTCTCAATTCGGAAGCTTTAAGTTGGAAGAGTTGATCAGGGTATGACTTTTGAATAAACAACCTCATAATCAGGATTTGAAGGTTCCAATAGGTTCGTATAATATTTTTGGACTTGGGTGTAGGTTCGGATTGGGTTTCGGGTAGATCGGAGCATTTTAGTGCTTATTGTGGAAAGTTGGTATTTTGAAGGTCTCAAAATTTCTTAAGTTTGGTTTGAAGTGTACTTTGATGTCATTGATGTCTGTTTGTGATTCCGAGCCTTGGAATAGGTTCATATTATGATTTCTGACTTGCACGTAAAATTTAGCATCAATCCGGAATGTTTAAGTATGATTCGGACGCATTCGTCGAAGTTCAAATGTTTGAAAGTTAAAAGAATGATTTTTATCGTCGATTCGTGGTTATGATGTTATTCGTGATATTTTGATCCTTTGGATAAGTTTGGATAAGGTATTGGGATTTGTTGATATGATTAGATGGGGTCCCAGGGGTCTTGGATGTGATTCGGGGTGGTCTCGGACCATTTCATCTCGTCTTGAAATTGCTGGTTTCTGGTGTCATGGTTGTTCATCATGATCGCGTAGTGTGGATTGAGATTTGGGTGAAGTTGTTCATCGTGATCGCGTCTGGAGGCTCGCGATGGCTGTGTTTGGTCAGATGGTTCATCGCTTTCGCATGGGAGGGGCCGCGAACGCGAAGTGTTAGTGAGGTGGCCTGGGTTTAGAAGGATGTTCTTCGCGATCACAGAGATTGGTTTGTAATTGCGTAAGGTGTTGGTCTGAGGCATGAAGGTTTGGCCTTCGCATTCGCGGAGCTAGGCTCGCGTTCGCGTTGGTTGTTCAGGCAAAGGTTCGCGATCGCGTTTCATGGGGCATGTTCGCGTAGAAGAAATCCGGGGCAAGGCTGGCTTGGCCTTCGCGATCGCGAGGGCACTTCCCTGATAACGAAAAGGAAGAACCTGGGCAGACTTGATTTTTATGCGGGATTTGGATCATTTTTTCTCTCATTTTCACTTGGTTGGGCGATATTTGGAGCTCTTGGAGGGGAGGTTTTCATCATCTATTATGAGGTAAAATATTCTCACTTGTTGTAAGATAAATACATAGATAATATATGGATTTAAACATAGAATTTTGTAGAAATGTGGGATTTTGGAAGAAAACTTAGAATTTGGTACTTTTGGATTTTTCACTGCGAAATTGGACATGGGATTGCGAATAAATTATATATTTGAGCTTGTAATGTTATGGGTCATGTTTATCCTCAAAAATTTTCAGAATCGGGGCACGTGGGCCCGAGGATTGAGTTTATTTACTTTTCGAACAGAGTTGAGAATTGTTATAAATTGATTAATTATGAGTGTTGGAGTATATTATTATTGGTTTCATATTGTTTGACTAGTTTCGAATTTATAGGCATCGCTTTGAGGTGTTAGAGAGGCGTTGGAGCCAGTTATGGAACTTCGGAGCGAGGTCAGTCTCCTGTCTAACCTTGTGAGGGAGAAACTACCCCATAGGTATTAAACTGTTATGTGCCACTAGTTGTGGGAGCTACGTACGCATAAGCTGACGAGAGTCCGTATGCAGCTAAAAGCATGACTATGTCCGGGTAGACTTAGGACTTTATCATGTAATATTTGACTTATTTGAACTCAATTTGCTAGCTTACTTACTTGAACTTAAAATTGAAATTAATTGGGAGTATATTAGGCAGAGCCTTATCACCTTGAGTTGTTTGACGAGATATTTGATAGATGGTAAAAATCATATTTACTTTACGCTAGTCATGTTTACTTTATGCTCATGTACTTGTATTGCAAACACATAGCCCGTAATTCGATAAGTTTCTTCCTTTTCCCGTGGATCGGGTTGAACGCCTAGATAGTATATTGAGATGAATCGCTGGTTCGCGCCGGTCGACCCTCGGCAGTATACACACTACTCTTGATCGGATCGTAAGACTACGGTATAAGCGTGTGTGATATCGCTAGGAGTCCAAATATTCCTGAGATTCCCCTTTGATTGAGACCTGGCACTTATATGGTATTATTCGTTTGAGATTGTACTTGATATTTCTAATTTATTGAGATAGCACATGAGATGTGAGGGATTTATATCGTCAAAAGAAGTGTTGGAGGATTATGTGAGTTACAGTTTTACCTCATTATTACTATTGTGTTTCTTATCTATTTGTAATTTATTATATTATTTTATTGGATCACTAGTAAGTGTCGATGTCGACCCTCGTCACTACTTCTCCAGGATTAGGCTAGATACTTACTGGGTACGCGTTGATTTACATACTCATGCTATACTTCTGCACTAAATGTGCAGGATCTGACAGGTTCATTTGGTGGCTATCTTGGCGCGTAGGCGCGACTGCTGAGGCCACTTTATGGCGAGCTGCTTTATCTGCTACGCACCGCAGCCCACAGAGTCTCCATCATATTTATTTACTTTATGCTATCTATTTTACATTCCAGACAAATATTGTATTATTATTGCACTCGTTAGTAGACGCTCATGCATTCGTGACACCGGGTTTTGGGATATTTTTGTTGATGTTTATCGATTTGCATAATATTGTCATCTTTCATTTTATTATCTTACTAACTATGTGTGTACCTCTGATTTCAATGCGTAAATTTCTTTACTTATAAAATTTATGATTTCGAAAATAATAAAAATGAACAATTAACGTGATAGTTCACCGTTGGCTTGCCTAACAGCGACGTTGGGCATCATCACAACCTATAGTGGGTTTTTGGTCATGACACTGGTGGCATGGTCTGAACCTGCAATATAACATTAAATTGAGGATTTTCACAAAATTTACAACATTCTAAATCTGTGTCATTCGTATAGTATAACATACAATCATTTTCACAACAATTAATTCCCACAGACAAGAGTCCTAACTTAAAAACTAATTTTTTTGCCTTATAGAACTCAGCAGGTAAGTTGATATTTGGGTTAACTAGTTCACTTATAAGCCTAATGGAAGCATCTAAGGCCACGCGAGAAATATTCTAATCTTATTTGATACTCAGTAATCTAATTGCAACAAACAACGTAAAGTGCGTACTCTTCACATAGTGGATGACTAGCAGCCTCTAACTTTTCATAAAAAAGCTTTACTTGTTTGTTAAGAGCTTGTTCAATACTTTCTCGGGTTCAAACCATGAGTGGATCCCAAAAGTATCCGCCTTTATATCATAAAATCTAGAATCTTGAACACTATTCTTCGTCAACCTACTACTTTCACCAATTACCATATTTTAAAATATATCATAACCATCATCAATCTCACCATGCTTAGTTCATGCAAAATAATTATGTATAAACCCCCTACTATAAAATGAGTCTTAAATTTTTCCGTTTCCAAAGTTTTTTACACTTGCACTTCACACATGAATATTTATTCACCACCTAAATTTGAAATGGAGAAAATGATATTGCATACTTAATAAATACATTAACCCCTTCTAAAAAAATCCTTCTGTAATCCCCATCGATTAGATAATTACTATTATACATTCATCTATGAGGTTCCATCTACTCAAAGAATACAAAAAGAGATTGAGATATTTTTAAAATATTAGCTTATGCACTTCTTTATTTTGTGTAATATATAATATTAATTATTTATTTTGAAAAATAAAGTGATATACTTTTAAATATATTACTATTTGTGCAATCCTTTGATGAAGTTGAACCATGTTATGTTTAACTAATTATTAGTAAATATATTTATTTATTTATAACCATAAATGATGCTAATCTCTTTCATTTATTTGTGACGTAGGTGAAAGAGTATCTTCTTGATTCAGTTCATCTAGCAGGTTCTAGCCAATGCTAATTATTCTATCTAAGTTACTTTAGTTTCTAAGTTATTAGTCAAGATATTACTCTGTGTATGTGTATTTGAATATTCATACTTGTCATGTTTTACTTATTTTATTTGTAGCTTTTACATACATGCAATGTACATCAAATTAATGCATATTATTTTCGTCCATTTCTGGAACTTTAGACTTCCTTATGCGCACGTGCATATGCATACCTTATTCTCACTTGATGAATAGTCTACACGAAAAACTTGTGTGGATCTCTTGGTAAACCAATTTTAGTTGACTAACTTAAGATAGAATTTCTGTAATGATTCGATCGGTCGTTTTATTTTCTAGATTCCCGTTTTCCTAATTAAGATTCCATCTATGTGCTTTTACTATTTTATAACTTGCGGGAATGGCTGGTTTAGGTTTGGAAGGGTTCGATTTGAAATCGGAACGCTTAGTTCCTTAATAGTGGCCTAAGGTGGCTAAGTTTAACTTGAGTCAACATTTTGAGTAAACGACCTCGGAACTGGTATGTGAAGGTTTCAATATGTTCGTATGATGATTTCGAACCTGGGCGTGTGTTTGGATCGGGTTTCGGTAACCTGGGAGCGTTTCGGCGCTCAAAGTGGGAAGTTGGTACATTGAAGGTTTTCTAGTTTTTTAAATTTGGTTTGGAGTAGACTTTGGTGTTATCGAGGTCCGTTTGGGACTTCGAGCTTGGGAATAGTTCCGTGTGGTGATTTATGACTTGCATGCAAAAAAGTTTGGCGTTATTCCGAGTTGATATGATAGGAATTGGACGCGCGGAAGTGTTTTTAGAAGTTTTGAAGTTTCATGTTCAACTCATGCGTTTTGACGTCTGATTCGTGATTCTAGATGTTATTTTGGTGCTTCGATCACGCGAGTGAGTCCATATTATGTTGTTGGACATGTTAGTATAATTGGATAGGGTCCCGGGGGCCTCGGGCCCGAATCCGATTGGAATCAGACTTAGCTTTGGACATAGTGGGCTGTTGGTGGCTTCAGATCTGGTGCAACCGCACCTGCATGGAAATGGCCGCAGGTGCGAGTTCGCAGAAGCGGCCTAGTGGTCACAGAAGCGGACTTGGGGCTGGAACTAGGTTGTTGCAGGTGCGAGGCATTTTCCGATCTGCGCATCTACAGTGAACCCAGCTCTGTCACCTTCAAAAATCCTAACTCCATCTGAATCAAAACCCCAAGAAGTCTTTGGTAGAATTTGATGGGACATTAACTGAAAAGGAGATGGAGCTAATATTCTAGAGAGTGAGGCTGAAATTGTTGTTGGGTTTGTAGAAGCAATATGCTGGAAAAAGGGGAACTGAATGAGTGACTTGGTCCCTCAAATCCTTCTTAAGATGTTAATTCTGATGATGATCTTTTTCTCTTGAGTTCTGTGATTAAACGAACCTCCGATCCAGTAAAAAGGATTGATGAAACGTAGGCTGATTGATGATGAAGTGGCATGACCTGCTGATGTAGTGATTGTGGAAGAGAGAATGAAGTAGAAATGTCTTCACTTGTGAGAAAGAATTCAAAAATAAAAAGCAAAATGGAGAAAAGAAAGTCGGATGAGAAAGATGTAACAGATGATAAGGGTGAACAGATTGAGAAGAAGAAGAGGGAGACCTGACCGCTCAAAAAAAGAAAGGGTAGTGTGAGTGAGGAGCCTAGTTCCTTACAGAAGCAAAAGGTTGAGTTATCGGGTTTGGAGAGGAAGAAGACGCTGAAGTCTCAAAAAGTGCTGTTAGGCTGAGTTTTTGACTTTGATATTGCTAAAAAATGGAAGAACTTCTTGACATTGTTGAATTCCAAAACAAAAAATAAAATAGAATCACCTCTTTGTTCCTCCAAGTCCCAACGTTTATGAAGAAGAAGTAAACACTTCTATGTTGTATGTGATACTCTAATGCTATACGTGCATGAGACTGAGTTTGTTATTGATGAGGAGAAGTTTGGGGAGATTCTTGGTGATATGATTGATGGTTCAGCCCGCTCAGATAGTAGAGAACCAGGTCCCAGTCATCCCTTGGCAGAAGAGAATGCTCAGTTGAAGGTTGAGAATGAAAGATTGAGGAAACAGGTGGAGGATCTAAGAGAGCATATGATCAGTGACCAGAGGACTGCAAATGAACGAACGGATAAGCCAATCAAAGTCTTAGCCACTTAATTTTCTTCCTGCCCAGTGACCTGTGTCTTTCACCTCTTCCAAATTCCCTCAAATTTCTATGTCCTTCTGATCCCTATATTTGATGACATTGGTACTTTAGTGGTTTAAATTATCATATTTTGTATTGATTGAAATTGTTATGAATTACTCTACTATGGGCAATCACTCTATTTTCTGCAATGATATTCACTTGTTGTTCTTGTTCTTGCTTATGCTATGTTGCCCAAGTGGCATGAGTTAATGTTGCTGAACTTCTTTTTGCTTGTGCTTCTTCTATTAGTCTTTTCAATGATGCCAAAAGGGGAAACTTCAAGGGGGTCAGAATGGAGGTTGTCAAATGATCTATTGGTCTATTTTGCATGGGGGATATTGTATTGTTGTTGTTATGTTGATTATCAGTATGATCTGTAAGGGAAACATATAAGAAATCGGATTCTCAGGGAGAATATCAATTCCGGGTTTGTCATCATCAAAAAGGAAAAAATTAATAAGTTATAATATTTTGTGTTTTGATGATTTGCCAAATAGTCTCGAGGAACCAGTTGTGATCAGCTCCTTTAGGATAGTTTCTCAGGGGGAATATGGTTGATTCGTAAGGGGAATAATGTGGAGATCTACTTCTTAGGGGAATTTAATTTTATGTTTGTCATCATAAAAAAGGGGAAAATTGATAAGTTATGCATCTTTTTTTTTTTGATGATTTGACAAACTTCATGAGAGAACCAGATAAGAAACCTGATATAATTAGTTCCCTTGCGTTCAGAGTAACTAGTCAGATGTCTGGTTCTATTCTCAATGAAATCAAATAAGGGAACAATAGAGGGAACATACAGGGATCAGTTCCTCTGATCACAGTACAAGTCAACTAGATAAGGAACCTGATACAATTAGTTCCCTTGCGTTTAGAGTGACTAGTCAGATGTCTGGTTCAATTCTCAATGAAATCAGATAAGAGAACATCAGAGGGAACAAATTGTGATCAGTTCCTATGGTCGTCGTGCAGTCAAATCTAAAGCTGTAAAAGCTGTTGCACTGTACCGTCTGGCTGTCACGACCCAAAATCCCAACCATGATCGTGATGGCGCCTCTCATGAAGACAAGGCCAGCCAATTCAACTAAACTTCATTCAAACAGTTAAACAATACAAAAATAATATAAGTACGGTTTAATAACAGCAATTTGCGACAAAATACAGTGAACCATCCCGATTATAGCCCGAACCGGGGTGTCACAAGGTCATGAGCAACTAATGAAAATCCTAATAATAAGATTACTAATACAATATCTTGGCACAATTGTTCGAAGATACTGGAAATAACAAGATAAAAGAGATACGGGGCTGCGGACGCCAACAGCTACCTCGTAGTCTCTGAATCGCCGCTTTGACAGTAGTAATCAATGTCTCAGAGCGGAACCGATAACGCCTGAATCTGCACACATGGTGCAGGGAGTAATGTGAGTACTTCCAACTCAGTGAGTAATACATATAAATAATGACTGAAAGTAAGAAACACATAAGACTTAGAGAAATCCACGATGGAACAGTAATAACATGTAACATCTCAAATAGATAACATGAAGTAAACGGAAACAACACCAACACAACCAAAAATGCAATGCAATGCAATGAAATGCAATGCAACTCATGACTATCGTGGCGGCGTGCCACCCGTTCCCTGGCTACCCGGCGCTTACTGTGGGGGGTTCAGTAGCGCAATATCTCGTGACGGCGTGTCACCCGATCCATGCACATTACATCTCGTGGCGGCGTGCCACCTGATACATTAAAATCAAATCCCGTGGCGGCGTGCCACCCGATCCATTAAAATCAAATCCCGTGGTGGTGTGCCACCCGATCCATTAAAATCAAATCCCGTGGCGGTGTGCCACCCGATCCATTAAAATCAAATCCCGTGGCGGCGTGCCACCCGATCCATAAAAAAAAATCATTTGAAAATATCATTTAATTTTCAAAACAAAGTTCAAATAATGATTCAAATCTGTGACAAATACCTCTGAAGGGTTTACATAACCGGCACGAAGCCCAAATATGATTTCAGTAAACAGTGATAAATACCCCTGAAGGGTTCACATACCGGCAAGAAGCCCAAAATATGGCAAGCAGCCCAAATCATGATGATATCAAACAGGTTTCAATCAAATATGTAGTAAAATCATAAATCGGGATGGACAAAGCCCCAATCCCCAGTAGTAAACGACCCCATGCTCATCATCGAGCATGTGCCTTAACTCAATATAGAACTACGATGTGCAATCCGGGGTTTCAAACCCTCAGAACATCATTTACAAACATTAATCACCTCAAACCGGCTAAATCCTTAGCCCACAACGCCTTTGCCCTTCAAATTGGCCTTCACGGGCGTCAAATCTATCCAAATTCAGGACAAATATGTCACAATATGTTGAGGGAACAAAACCCAAGCAAAAACAATCAAAAATACCAAGAAATCCCGAAATTAGCAAAACCCGAGCCCCGAGCCCACTTCTCGAAGTTCAAAAATTCTCACATCAACGGGTTCCTTATCTCCCCACGAGTTCGTACATATCAAAAGTTCTCAAATCTGGCCCCAAATGGTCCTCCAAATACCCAATTAAAATTTCAAAATCCCAAGCCCTATTTCTTCCATTTTTAGCAAGACTTCAATAATTTTCTAGGTGGATTTCACAATATAAACGAGTTTTAGGTCCAAAATTCTTACCTCCAATCGATTCTCCTTGAATCCCTCGTTAATTTCTTTCAAGAACCTCCAAAAATGAACAACTATGGGTGAAACTATACCCAAAATCGGACAAAATAGGGCTTAAAACATTCTGCCCAGGCTTCATGGAGTTGTACTTGCGCTGTGCAGGTTGTACATCCTCTTATCATTATTCCCTTGCTGTACACCTTCTATTAAAACGCTCATAACTCCTTGTGGAAATATCCAAATGAGCAACGGTTTGAAGATTTAGAAACTAGACTCAAAGATCTTTCATTTGATAGGTTGTACACTACATAACTCTTTATATATTCCGAGATATGAGTTTCTAAAGTGCATCGAGAAGTTCTGTCAAAACTGCTCCACCAGCCAACTTCAACCTATCGTAACTTTCTGTATATATGTCCACATGATGAATGCTTTGTTATTCTGGAAACTAGATTCAAAGGACTACAACTTTCATGTTTTGCAATATTTCTGATTCCTTATAGATTGCAAGATATGAGCTTCCAAACGGGACTACACACATCAGTTTTTCTGCAATTTTCTGCAATTTTCTGCAGATTTTTTCATCTTTTCCAAAGATGAAATAGTCCGTTTAACCACCCAAAACTCACCCGAGCCATTCGGGACCCCGTCCGGATATACCAACAAGTCCTAAAACATATTACGGACTTAGTCGAGGCCTTAAATCACATCCAACAATGTTAAAAATTCGAATCATACCCCAATTCAAGCCTAATGAAACTAATAAATTTCAACTTCTACATTCGATGCCGAAACCTATCAAATCGAGTCCGATTGACCTCAAATTTTGCACACAAGTCATAAATGACATAACAGACCTATGAACTTTTTCAAAACTGGATTCCGACCCCGATATCAAAAAGTCAACCCCTCGGTCAAACTTTCCAAAAATCTTCTATTTTCCAACATTCGCCAAAATGCGTTGAATTGTCCTACGGACTTCCAATTTCAAATCCGGACATACGCCTAAGTCCGAAATCACCATACGAAGCTATAGCAACTCTCGGAATTCCATTCCGACCCTCGGATCAAAATCTAGCCTAACAACCGGAAATCGCCAACATACTAACTTCACCAATTCAAGCCTAATTCTACACGGGACCTCCAAAACCAATTCCGATCACACTCCTGAGTCATAAATCATCTTACAAAACTAGTCGAATCGTCGGAATTCACATCCGAGCCCTCTAACTCATTAGTCAACATCCAGTTGACTTTTACAACTTAAACCTTCTTGAAAGAGACTAAGTGTCTCATTTCTTACCAAATCTACTCCGAACGCAAATCATTCAACGTGATTACATAAAATACGGATAGTGAAACATAATAAAGCATAAATGGGGAGAACGGAGCGGTAACTCACGAGACGACTAGCTGGGTCGTCACAATAATAATTTTTCAATTACTGAAGCTGCTCTTATTAATAGTGGTGCTGATATTAGTTGTATTCAAGAAGGAATAATTCCTTCCAGATATTTCCAAAAAACCTCTCACAAGGTTAATTCTGCATCTGGTGATAGAATAAAAATTGAGTATAAATTGCCAAATGCATATGTTTGCAAACAAAAAATGTGTATTCCTCATTTCTTTATATTGGTTAAAGATAAAATGTTTCCTCCTATTATATTAGGAACGCCTTTTATTCAGGCAATTTATCCATTTACTCATGTAGATAGTAATGGATTTGATGCTACATATATGGGAAATAAAATTTCTTTTCAGTTTATAACTGAACCTATTGCTCGTAATATTTATTCTTTGATTGACAAAAAAATATTTCATATGAATTCTTTGCAACATGAAATATATAGCATGTCTATAGAGGATATAGTAAAAACTACAAAAGTTCAGGAAAAGATTAAACTTATTTCTGAATAATTTGCTATATCTATTTGTGCTGATCATCCTAGTGCTTTTTGGGATAGAAAAAAGCATGTTGTTTCTCTTCCATATGAAGAAACTTTTTCAGAGGAAAATATTCCTACAAAATCTCGTCCCTGCCAGATGAATTCCGAACTGGTAGAATTTTGCAAAAAAGAAATTGATACACTTTTGCAAAAGAATTTGATTAAACCTTCTAAATCTCCATGGTCTTGCACTGCCTTTTATGTTAACAATGCTGCAGAAAAAGAACGTGGAATACCAAGGTTAGTAATAAATTACAAACCTTTAAACAAAGTTTTGAAATGGATCAGATATCCGATCCCAAATAAAAAAGATTTGCTTTCAATATTATATGATGCCAATATCTTTTCAAAATTTGATTTAAAATCTGGTTATTGGCAGATTCAATTATTTAAAGAGCATACTTATAGAACTGCTTTTAATGTTCCATTTGGTCAATATAAATGGAATGTTATGCCATTTGGTTTAAAAAATGCTCCTTCTGAATTTCAGAAAATTATGAATTATATTTTTAATCCTTATTTGGATTTTATTATTGTTTATATTGATGATATTCTTGTTTATTCTAAAACATTAGAATTTCATTACAAGCATCTTGATATTTTCAAGAAAATTGTAATACAAAATGGTTTGGTTATATCTAAACCAAAGATGAGTCTGTTTCAGACTAATATTAGATTTCTTGGGCATTATATTTGCCAGGGAAAGATAACTCCCATTCAACGTGCAATAGAATTTGCCTCTAAATTTCCTGATGTTATCACTGATAGAACTCAATTACAGAGATTTTTAGGAAGCTTAAATTATATTTCTCCTTTTATAAAGAATTTGTCTAAGGACTTGGCGCCTCTCTATGAAAGGCTCAAAAAGGGTTATAAATCACCCTGGACTGATGAGCATACTAAAATTGTTAGATCTATTAAAAAGAAAGTTATTTCTTTACCCTGTTTGACTCTTGCTAATCCTTTATGGAAAAAAATTATAGAAACAGATGCTTCTGATATTGGTTTTGGAGGTATTCTGAAACAGGTAAATCCGAATGATAAGAAGGAATATCTTATCAGATATTATTCAGGGAAATGGANAGCCCTATTTCTTCCATTTTTAGCAAGACTTCAATGATTTTCTAGGTGGATTTCACAATATAAACGAGTTTTAGGTCCAAAATTCTTACCTCCAATCGATTCTCCTTGAATCCCTCGTTAATTTCCTTCAAGAACCTCCAAAAATGGCCAACTATGGGTGAAAATATACCCAAAATCGCGGACAAAATAAGACTTAAAACATTCTGCCCAGGCTTCATGGAGTTGTACTTGCGCTGTGCAGGTTGTACATCCTCTTATCATTATTCCCTTGCTATACACCTTCTATTAAAACGCTCATAACTCCTTGTGGAAATATCCAAATGAGCAACGGTTTGAATATTTAGAAACTAGTCTCGAAGATCTTTCATTTGATAGGTTGTACACTACATAACTCTTTATATATTCCGAGATATGAGCTTCTAAAGTGCATCAAGAAATTCTGTCAAAACTGCTCCACCAGCCAACTTCGATTAATCATCAAGTTCTCATAGAATATCCAAATCATAAATGGTTTAACTTTCTGGAAACTAGATTCAAAGGGCTATAACTTTCATGTTTTGTAATTTTTCTGATTCCTTATATATTGTAAGATATGAGCTTCCAAACGGGACTACAAGCATCAGTTTTTTTCTGCAATTTTCTGCAAATATTTTCATCTTTTCCAAAGATGAAATAGTCCATTTAACCACCCAAAACTCACCCGAGCCATTCGGGACCCCGTCCGGATATACCAACAAGTCCTAAAATATATTACGGACTTAGTCGAGGCCTTAAATCACATCCAACAATGTTAAAAACACGAATCATACCCCAATTCAAGCCTAATGAAACTAATAAATTCCAACTTCTACATTCGATGCCGAAACCTATCAAGTTGAGTCCGATTGACCTCAAATTTTGCACACAAGTCATAAATGACATAACGGACCTATGAACTTTTTCAAAACTGGATTCCGACCCCGATATCAAAAAGTCAACCCCTCGGTCAAACTTTCCAAAAATCTTCTATTTTCCAACATTCGCCAAAATGCGTTGAATTGTCCTACGGACTTCCAATTTCAAATCCGGACATACGCCTAAGTCCGAAATCACCATACGAAGCTATAGCAACTCTCGGAATTCCATTCCGACCCTCGGATCAAAATCTTGCCTAACAACCGGAAATCGCCAAAATACTAACTCCACCAATTCAAGCCTAGTTCTACACGGGACCTCCAAAACCAATTCCGATCACACTCCTAAGTCATAAATCATCTTCCAAAACTAATCGAATCGTCAAAATTCACATCCGAGCCCTCTAACTCATAAGTCAACATTCGGTTGACTTTTTACAACTTAAAACCTTCTTGAAAGAGACTAAGTGTCTCATTTCTTACCAAATCTACTCCGAACGCAAACCATTCAACATGATTACATAAAATACGGATAGCGAAGCATAATAAAGCAGAAACGGGGGAGAACGGAACGGTAACTCACGAGACGACTAGCTGGGTCGTCACACTGGCATCAGTACAGCAACACAGTTGTAGCTTGTTAAGGCCAAATTAAATGACACTTTATTACATTATCTTTGATGACTTCACACACACATATTATCAATATGAGGCAAGAGATTTCATTTCCGCAACACTTACAAATCCAAAAATCAAGTTCTCTCTAATGCTAGCCACCACCTCTCTCAAGAACAAAGCTGCTGCAACCTTAAGGACCAGATCCAAAGATTGAATATGTCTTAAGTCCTTAGGTTTGTTGAGTCTTTGTTATTTGGTTCTTCATGTGTAATTCTACACTACTTTCAAGATGTGTCTCTGTAGGACAGATTTAAACCATTATTTGGTTTAGTTTCTTGACTAGAGTTAGTCAAGGTTTGTTGCTTTGTAATAGAGTTATTGCAAAGGGATTACAATAGAGTTATTGTAAAGGGTGACAAATTAAGAGTTTAATTCCAAAGTTGCAATAGGTTGTAATATGAAGTTTGCCCGGTTTAGTGGAATTGAAATCCTACTAGGGTAGGTCGTGATTTTTAATCGCTTGAGCAAGGAGTTTTCCACGTAAATATCACGTGTATTTTATTTACTGCCGATTTACTGTGGAAACAGATAGAGAACCTGGTTCCTATACTGTGTGGTTTTACAGTTTATTACTTAACCTGGGAACTAATAGAGAACCTGGTTCTCTATACAGTTTGATTGACTCTCAGTTTCTATCACCTTATTTTCGAAACAAACGGCATCTTAGGTACTGCTTGCTAACAAGGGACTATTTCATTTGCTTCGCTTAAAGTACCACAATTTTTTATGTGCAATAATTCTAGATGGGCGTAATGTTAGGAGAAATTTTTAAATACGTTTACTCTCATGAAGAACAGAAAATTTAATGTTCCAATCATTTGAACCAAATTTTTTGTATTATGCACAAAATGTTTGCAAAGTTCTGAACAAAATAAAAAAATTGTTAAAGAAGAACCAACTTTTCCTATCAAACAATGAAGACTCAATGAACTATAGAAAGTGAATACACCTATTTTTCTGGACTCTTAAGCAGTAATATATTGCTGCAAATTTTTCGTTCTTTTCTTGTTCTTTAACTTGCGGAATGCACTAGACTCTATTTGCCTGATTCTCTCCCGGCTTACGCTCATTAATTCCCCAATCTCTTGCAATGTCTTCATCCTCCCATCTTCCAGTCCAAATCGCCATCGAATAACCTGCCTCTCCCTTGGATTCAGGGTATCTAAAACCTTCTGTAGGTCCTGTTTCATGAACTGCTTGATCAATGTCTCTTCTGATGTTTCGGCTTCAGGGTCTGCAATCACTTCCTGAACGCCATATGTAAAAGAAACCGATATAGGTTAGCACGACAAATAAGAGTCAATTAATTCTGAAGTGGTAAGAATCAAGAATTGCAGGGTTAATTTCACGTATGGTAATTGAATATTATCCATTTTAACACTAAAGTCACAAAACTATCTTTCTCTCCCATTAAAGCAACTGAATTTTATTTTAAAACTGTTTTTTGCCACGTTAAAGTAACTATACTTTACTCGCTATAAAAGTAAACTCCAAAGTTCAACCCACTATAACAGTAAAGTCACCCCACTTGATGGTAGGTTTTGTAGTTGGGGTTGCCCGGTGCATAAAGCATCCCGCATTCACGCAGGGTCCGGGAAGGGCCACACCCCTAAGTAGCTTTGTAACTTTAGTATATAGTGAATAAAGTTCTGTAACCACACATAGAATTAATTCAAGAAAAGATTGGTCACAACAATACCAGAAAATGTGAAAAGAAAGATTTTCCAGGATCATCAAGAACGTAAAAGAAACAAGAAATGTTTTACAGGACCAACCGAAGGTTTGAGATTTTGGTTGAATCCAATTTTCTGGTCAAGTGATCTTGGAGCTTTAGGAGTTAGCATCACAGCAGTGAGCCTCTTCATTGACAATCCCGTTGCTTCAGCTAGTTCCTCCTCGTCAGGATGTCTACCATTTTCACTATATAATTGCTTTCTTGCTTCCTTAACTCTATAAGTTGCCTCGACCATGTGAAACTGTCATGGAAAAATTAAAGGAATGCTCAAAATTAGATAAGCCAAGGAAAGTCAACTAAGACATACATGTCTTTCTTTTTTATTTGGAGCAGGAGTGTCACACATACCGGCAACCGAATTGTCCTGGATTGATCAGAAAGCGACTTCCTAACAGCCTGTTTAATCCACCAATGAGCGTATGTTGAGAACTTAAAACCCTTTGAAGCATCAAACTTTTCAGCACCCCTTACAAGGCCACGACATCCTTCCTGTAAATCAATTTCCAAATATAAGCACGTTATGTTTCTGATGGTTTTAATCCCTCCGAAGAGCTACAGTCTCGTGATCATATATAATTGCCCCATATATACCTGAACCAAATCTTGAAGATTCATTCCTGCTCCTTGATAATTTTTGGCAATGGATATAACAAGCCTTATGTTGCTCTTAATCATTTTATCTTTACAAAGAATTCCATAGTTTATACGCTTCCGTAGGGTCTTCAGGTCAACTCCGGCTGCAGCAGCCCATTGTGCGGAAGTGGGCTGACCCCCACATCGCTCTGCAAGCTCCTCCTGAAGCCTTTCCAACTTCAGTAGCTCCTGTTTTTTTGTCATCACAAATTAGTTAAAGAACAAACACAAAAATAAAACACTTTGAAGGAAAAGTAGGAAGTGAACTCCTCAGAAAAATAAAATATAAACATAAACTTGAGAAAGAAGTTAGCAGTAGATACAAAGATGTTTCAGCACTTTATTAAGAGTTCGCGACTAGATCCTACATTTGAAGCAATAAACAAAGAGATCCAAGAGCAACTTTTGCAGTGTTCTACTAAAAGCTCATAATTGTTCATGGAAGTGGACAATTTCAGTTAAACAATAAGTATTCTTTTTGACATGATGTTTACTAAAGTAGATTGACTTTCATTGAACATCTTCGCAGCCAGATAGGAAATCAACATCCATAGCAGGGTAAAGAAAAGATTCACAAACTATTCATGCACCTATAAACTTGGATCCTAACTATGTAACAAAAAGAGAAAGATAGATGAAAGTAGTTCTTCAGATTTAAGAAACAACACTTAGGTTTGAGCCAAAGATAAGCAACTGGAAAGATATAATTTACTTGGGATGAACAAAGAAAGGTAAAAGCTGGTGCAAGGGTGCTTGTTGCTGCAGCCGAAAAGGAAAATGCTTGTACAAAATCTTAGAAGGCAAAAGGGCAACTTAGCACCTGTATTCCTTCTGATAACTTATGTTCTTCAGATGCAGTGAGCAGCCTAGAAGTACTTGTCGTTCCTCTCAAGTAACGCAATGGATCAGAGTAATCAACATCTTGTACTGACGCACGCTTTTTTCGGCCTGCGGAACCAGACTTCACTGACACAACATTGGCTGCAGCCCTCTCTGCTGCTCTAGCTCTTCTAGCTTTTCGTTCATTTCGACGCTTAGATCTTACAGCTATACCATTTAAAAGCTCTGTTTGAAGAAGTTCCAGCTCTTCATGTGTTGGTTCCAGGTCCTCATAATCTGTAAGTGAGTTCCCCAATGAATTACTTTCACTCCATCTCATCTCATTTGCCTTTAGCTCGCCAACTATGCTGTTTCCCCCCGTCTCGCTAGGTTGAAACCTCTCAAGCAGCTGGGTAGTATCCACACCTGCCACATTGTTATCTGAGTTGTTATGGCCGACCATCATCACAGCATCTTTTGCAACTTTTAGTGCAGCTTTTGCCAAAGCAACTGCTTCAGCAGCAGAAGCAGCTATTACAGCTTCTTCACCCGTAAAAAGATTTTCAGTAGCTAAAGCAGCTTTAGTGTTTGCCTGCAGATGTACTGAATCAGCAATTTACAAGTAACAGCCTTTTCATATTTCACACCGGGCATATTACAACCAATGAGGAGACAGAGTAAGATCCAATACAAATGGCATATTAGGAACCATAACTTGACACCATGATGCTAAAGTGAAGTGATTTCGACGGCATAAAAATTTGACTCTGTGGCCAAAGATAATATATAACCTGCTTCCACTTGTGACCTAGAAAGCTGCTCAAGTTTAAAAGAAAAAGAACTACTCAGTACTGCTTCTTTCTTCTTTTTTTATCGAAAAACTAAGTCCACCTGAAACTTATCTCATCCTTCTATTCAGAGAGATAGAAACACGATTCAGTTTCTCAGCATTCAGGATTAATCTCTATATATTTCTAGGCTATCCATTTAAGTCGTACCTCAGTGGACAGAGCAACTCCTCCACTGTATCTCAGTGACTGAGCCTCCAAAGACTGCAACTTTAGCTTCTGTACATCTACTGCTGTGGTTGTGGCATTTGCTGATGGTGCTTCCCATGATCTGTCCATAGATGGTAACCGTAGCTTCTCAATATCCAGCACTGTAGCTGCCGCTGTTGATGTAGTGGATAAGACGCATTGAGTCCGCAATTGAGAAGGATCTCTACCTTTTGCTGCATTTCAGAAAGGACGATATTATGAACCATGGAGTTCTATGTCGTATAATATGGATAATTAACACATTCCCAACCACGCAAGGATATAAGTAATAGTGAATCAAGCTAAAACTTTAGAATCAAACTTCATCCAGGTCTATGAGTAACACTAAACTTAGTGTACTGCAAACTGGTAGATCACCAAATAGAAGTCATCACACACTTGTCGCAAAGCAAAAGGATGCAGCTCATAAATCAAGCTTACAAAGGCAACAACAATAATAACAACAACATACCCAAAACATACCCAGTATTATCCCACTCCGTGGGGTTTGGGGAGGGTAGTGTGTACGCAGACCTTACACCTACCTTGTGAGGATAGAGAGGCTGTTTCCAATAGACCCTCGGCTCAGTAAAGCATAGCACCACATTAATGAAAATATAGACAAGAAGGGACGGTACCAAAAAGCCATATAAAAGCAGAATAAAAAAAACAAGATAGTAAGGTGATTAACAATGAAAGAAAACAATGGTTAGTCACAAAACCTACTACCAACAGAAAGCGAGACTGCGTGCCAATACTACTGTTACGAACACTCTAGACTACCTACTCTACTACTCTAATCCTCGACCTCCATACTTTCCTATCAAGGGTCATGTCCTTAGTCAGCTGAAGTTGCGCCATGTCTTGCCTAATCATCTCTCCCCACCACTTCTTTGGCCTATCTCTACCTTTCCGTAGGCCCTCCACTATCAACCTCTCACACCTCCTCACAGGGCGTCTGTGCTGCTCCTAATCACATGACCAAACCACCTAAGCCGCGCTTCCCGCATCTTGTCCTCAATAGGGGTCACATTCACCTTGTCGCGAATAACCTCATTTTTGACCCTATCTAACCTGGTGTACCCGCACGTCCATCTCAACATCCTCATCTCTGCTACCTTCATCTTCTGGACATGAGCGATCTTGAATGGCCAACACTCAGCTCCATACAACATCGTTAGTCTGACCACCACTCTGTAGAATTTACCCTTAAGTTTCGGTAGCACTTTCTTGTCACATAAAACACCATAAGGGAGTCTTCATTTCATCCATCCCGCTCCAATACGATGTGTGACATCTTTATCAATTTTCTCATCCCCTGAATAATAGACCCAAGGTACATAAAACTTCCTCTCCTAGGGATGACCTGCGAGTCCAGCCTCACCTCTCCTTCCCCTCCTTGAGTCTCGCCACTAAACTTACGCTCCAAATATTCTGTCTTAGTCCAGCTCAACTTGAAACCTTTAGATTCCAGGGTCTGCCTCTATACCTCTAATTGCGCGTTCACACCGTCTCGCGTCTCGTCAATCAGTACAATATCATTTGCAAATAGCATGCACCATGGCACCTCCCCTTGGATGTGGCGCGTCCGTACGTCCATCGCCAGAGCAAATAAAAAAGGACTGAGTGCCGACCCCTGATGCAACCCCATTATAACCGAAAAATGGTCTGAGTCCCCACCCACCATCCTCACTCAGGTCTTTGCTTCATCATACATGTCCTTAATCAACCTAACGTAAGCAACAGGTACACCTCTAGTCTCCAAACATCTCCACAAAACCTCCCTCGGAACTTTATCGTACGTCTTTTCTAAGTCGATGAACACCATATGCAAGTCCTTCTTTCTCTCCCTATACTGCTCCATCAATCTCCTAACAAGATGGATGGCTTTTGTAGTCAAACGCCCCGGCATAAACCTGAACTGGTTCTCGGAAATAGACACACTCCTCCTCACCCTTAACTCTACCACTCTCTCCCAGACTTTCATAGTATGGATAAGTAGTTTGATACCCCGATAGTTATTGCATTTTTTGAATATCACCTTTGTTCTTGTATACAGGAAGCATAGTGCTCCAACTCCACTCTTTGTGCATCTTCTTCGTTCTAAAAATGACATTAAATAACCTAGTGAGCCACTCCAAGCCTATCTTCCCCGCATTCTTCCAAGCTTACAGAGGCAATGACAGGAAAAATTTAAAAGAAATAGTCAACCACAAGAGTTGCGTCTTTTGAAAATACAACTAGCGCAGATAGTCCTGATTCTATAAAGCTCTCACTCGGAATTAATAGTGGAGATAGAGTCCCACCTTTCCTAAGCATCATCAATAGACACAAGCAACTTATGATCCTCAAAGTAATATAAGTTCATTCACATCACACTACTGCCTGCTCCATCCAGCACCAACTCTTCAATAGATTTCTTGCTGGAGTTCCATATCTCGGTTTAATAAATTATGGGTTTGCTATTTGGGAATCTCTTTCTATGTTAGTTCTAGAGGACATCGATCCTTCGCCTTGCGCACTACCAAATCATTTAGACTCAATCCGGGCGGCCTCCGCAAACGCTCGTGAAAATCCGGGTCAGTCGGTCCTCTTCACCTACTTCGAAAGAAGTGGATTTAATCGGAGGCTGGGAAAAGTTTATTGGCAAGAGGGAAAAAAAAGCGGAGACAGCAATCTGGGTCCCTGCCGATGCTGAGGTGCGAAAGCGTGAATAAATCCGGCCATGGGAGTAAAGGTGTGCCTTAAAGAGTTCCGATTCAGCAGCTTACCGGTTATTTAACTAACTGCTAGCTTTAGGTTCCCTCCCCCCCCCCCCCCC
>MCJB01017640.1:119816-168982 GCA_002018475.1 Nicotiana obtusifolia | reverse complement strand
CCCCCCCCCCCCCCCCCTCTCCCTAAGTGTACCTAAACAGTAGTAGCGAGGTATGTATGTTTCTCAGTAAGTTTCTACTTTTGGGTGGTAACTGGATTCATATAGGACTCATCAAGAATCTAAAAGTCTAATACTACATTAATTTATATTAATACAGTCCACCTTGCAGCCAACATTGTTTACATGCAGAGGCTGATCTAGGATTTAAACCCAATGGACTCAGTAACTCGTGTTGGAAAATTTTGCTTCAAAATAAAAAGTACTATTAGATGTTTGCTCTCTTAGCCTAAAGAAATGATCACCGTTTGATTATGTAGGCAAATGATAGATTCAGTCATTCAGAATCTTCTATTCCTACATAATTTATTCAATAACTAAAAAATCAACATATAATATCAATCAAGAATCTAAATTTTTATAAAGTTGAGAACTTTTCTTCGATTTCTTTTATAAGGGATTCAGTACCAAAGTTTCGTCTTGACTCTTCTTTCTAAAAACAAAATCTTTGAATCTCCATATTCATTGAAGTTATTCACAAAGCTAAAACATTGCTCACCTCAGCCGCATAAATATATAAATTGGCAGGAAAATATTAGCAAAAATCATTTACAAAAAAACAGAGATATTTCCTCATTGAACATTCACTTTTAAACACAACACCATCAGAAAAATAACTACTTAAAAAAATACATTAAATTCAACTTAGTCAAAAAAAAAAAAAAAAAAAAAAAAAAAAAAAAAAGAAACACAAGTACGAAGTATTTTTTGCGGGGAAAGGAAGAGACTTACAGAGTTGAGGGGCAGACTGTTGATGGGTTTTGAAACTAAGGGCAAAAGTATCAGGCAAGCACTTGAATTGAGGCAATAGGCAAGACATGTTAATTTCTACTATAAATTCACATAAAGGTATAACAAGGGAGTCATAAGTTCTCACTTATTTTCACACCATAGGTACACTATCTTGACGTATATTAATTATAAGTCCATGAAGCAAAAACTATTCAATAATTCTTGAATTTTGCAAAATAGTTTTGAAATAGAAACCAGAAAACTCTGCAGAGAAGAGAAGGAAGAAGAAGATGGAAGTTTTCTTTGGAATGTGATAAATAAAAGGATAAGAGAAGTTAGCATGAGGTGGAATGAGGAGTACAAATATTTCTGTATTCATTCTTTATTGGGCTTTTTATTCGGCCTGCCTTATAAAAACCATTTTCAAAATAGGCACACACCTAGTTGTTTCTCTCCTGCCCAATTGGGAGAATATTCATAGACAGGAGAAAAAGGAGGTGGCTAGGAAAATATTCACAGCCGAATTGAATTATCAGCTAAACTTATGCGTCGATATGGAAGTTAATAAGAAATTCCAACGACCTACAAAAAATTTTCATTAATATATAACCGTAATGGTACAAGTAATTGCTAGTAAGTAGTCTTTGGGAATAATTGGAATTTTTCAAAAAGAAATTCTTTAATATAGTTCACTGATAAAATAGACAATCTACCCGATTTTATTATTTCATGAAATTTAGTTTGAAAAATGGGACAAGAATGGAAAGAACGGGGATGGAGACGGTTTCGAGTAGTTTTCGAAATTATCCGGGAAGTGAAAAGGTTTAAGAGGAAAACCGCCGAAACCGTCATCGTCACTTTTGAATTTGAAGCGACGCGAGTCCTTTCCATTTAATGCTCCGAGTATGCCGTGAACCTCGATCGGTGGTGAATGCAATGATTTGATCGGTCGTTTTATGTATTTGAGTCCCACTTTCTTATTTAATGTTTCTCGTATGTTTATTTGTTTGTTGTTTTACGACTTGTGAGAATGATTGGTTTGGTTTCAAGAAGGTTTGGGAGTGATTTGTGAACACTTAGACTCATTTAGGAACCTTAAGTTGCTATAGTTGATAAATGTTTGACTTTTTAGTAAACGACCTCGGAATCGAGACTTGATGATTCCAATAGGTTCGTATGATGATATTTTTTGGACTTGAGCGTATGTTCGGATTTGAACCTGGAGGTTTCTAGAAGGTTTTGGCTCTATTTATCGAAAGTTGGCAATTTGAAGGATTCGAAAGTTCATAAGTTTGACCAAGAGTTGACTTTGGTGTTATTGGACCCCGATCGATATTTCAAGATTTGGAATAGAATCATATGGTTGAATAGAAGTTATTTGCAAAGTTTGGTTGACATTCAAGGTTTTTAATTTGTAAATTGGACGTTTGTTTGGAAGTTTTGAAGTTTACGAACTTAAGAGAAATCCATTAGATTTGATCCTCAATTCATTATTGTGCTTTTAGATGTGTTTTGAGACTTTGAATAGGTCCGGATAGTGTTTATGGTATGTTGGTATGGTTGGATTAGGTCCTGAGGGACTCGGGTGAGTTTTAGCGTGTTCGGAGTGAGATTGCAAAAATTGGATGTTGGTAGGTCATTTTCACGAAGGGTTGCACTATGGGCCGCACATCAGTTTCGCGGTCATTGAGGAGTTTGGTCTGGTCAATTTCACGGTGAATATTGCGGATCGCAGAATGGATCTGCGGACCGCATATCGATTTCGCGATGGTTGGAGAGTGGGACTATTTCGTTTCACAATGCTTTCATGGACCGCAAATCAGTTATGCGGTCCGCATAGTCGTTTTCACGGTGCGGGGCAATTTTTTTTGCATGGACTATTTAAAACCAAAATTTTTGATTTCTTATTTTATTTCCCAAATTTCGGAGCTTATTCTGAGGAGTTTGAAACTAGGGTTTCACACACAAGCTTGGGGGTAAGTGATTTATATGGAATTAACACTAGATCTAACATCAAAAGTGGATTTGAATAAGAGAATTTGAAATTTTTGTCTATAACTTAAGAGAGTGTATTTTGGGAATTTGAGGGTTAATTTGACTGTACTATGTGGGCCCACATTGACTTTTGGGATTTAATTAAAGATTGAAACTTTATTGTTTGAAATTGACTCCTATGGCTTTGTTTAACGTTATTGAGTTGCATTTGACTAGATTCGAGTCGTTTGGAGGTTGATTTGAGAGGAAAAGCTATTTTGAAAAATTAAAGGTGTTCTTGGATGGAGGTAAGTCTCTTGTCTATCCTGGTAAGAGAGATCTCCGTATAGCTAATCTATTTGATGCATGTTGCTTAATTTAGAAGCTACATATATGTACGGTAACGAGCGTATATACGTAGCAAGGTTGTGACCATATCTGGTAGAATTTGGCTTATGATTATGCCTTGTTTGGATTATGTAAACTTGTTTATTTATGTTTCATTGATTCTATGGCTACGTGATGACTTGTAATTGTTCTTGGAAGCATTCTTATAGTTATGATTTGTTAAATTGGTCATAAATGATTATTTTACCATATTGGGCTTTTTTCTTAAGTCGTGGTCATACACTTGTTTTATTGATTCATGACTGGTGCTTACATGGCTTAATCTATTCATATTAAATGTTAAGAAAAGACCGTTGAATATAGAATTTGTTAAATTGACTTGTTGAGATGAATTGAGTTAAATGATTAGTCATAGCCATCTTTTAGCCATATGAGCTTTTATCCGCATTTCTATTATTGTGATCCGTTGCATCGTAATTATATTGCTTCATACATATATTCAAGAGTTGGAGAGTTGAATATTGTGAAAAGATGAGAATTTTGGCACCATGGATATTGTGAGTGGATATTAATTATTGTTGATTTGTGTGTGGATCGGGTTGCACGCCCCAACGATTAATATGTGTGAATCAGGTTGCACACTGCAACAGTCACATGTGTGGATCCGGCAGCACGCTGGAATGATATATTTACTGTTAGTGGATCGGATTGCACGTCGCAACGATGCTTGAATAAGGTATCATACCTCCGAAGACAGGTAATTACCAATGTTATTTTGGACATTGTGAGCGCAGACACTCAAAATTGTGCTAGTTTGGACACTTGACCAGTGTCGAATATAGAAATTGTGCACTGAGATTTGGTATTGGATTGTGAGCATGTATTGGAGCCTCGACTCGTGCAATGACTCTTACATATATATATATATATATATATATATATATATATATATATATATTGTGATTTTGAAAGATTGAGATAACTGATATTGTGCTATCTTCCTTAAAAGGTATGTTTATATTCCAATTTTAGTATGTTTCTGTTGGCGGACTCGATTGATGATACCATACTTTATCCGCATGCTCTATTTATGCTTCATATGCTTATTGAGTTGTTAGTAAATGTCAGAGTCGACCCTTCGCTAGCAGTTCTTCGAGGCTAGACTTAATACTTATTGAGTAGTCATACTACACTTCTGCATATTTTGTGCAAGCCTTGAGGCTAGTTTAGTGGTATTCACCCAGAGAGTAGGAGTGCTATCTGGAGATTTCGTGGCGAGATGCTTACTTGATCCGATCCGGAAAACATGGAGTTTCCCCTTCCCTACTCTTTTATACATGTCTATGTATTTTGTCATTTCTAAACAGTCGTTATATTCTGTTCAGATTTCATATTCTTGTTAGATGCTCGTGACTATATTGTGACACCCTGGTTTTGGGAGAGTTCGTCAGACAGTTGTGGTCGTGTTTAGATACTGTCTCAAATATTTATATTTATGATACCAGTTTTGGGACATATTTCGCATTATTATTGTTATCATATCTCTGTTAATGGCTTAAAATGAATGTTAATATTGTTGTTTAGTGTTGGCTTGCCTAGCAAGTAGGATAGATGCCATCACGACCTTTGGTGGAATTTTTGGATCATGACAAGTTGGTGTTAAAGCTTTAGGTTTTAAGGGTCTCACAAGTCATAAGAAGGCCTAGTAGAGTCTTATGGATCGTACAGAGACGTCAATATCTATTTATGAGAGGCTATAGAGTTTAAGGAAACTTCCCTTTTCTTAATTCCTTATCGTGCGTTCATTATTGTCTAAATCTGAATTCTCTCTTCTACTCTCTCTCAAATGGGAAAACGCGTGCTTCAATAGTGTCAGGTGATGGAGAGGCAGTACTACCGGCTGTAGACATGAGGGGCAGGGCCTAGAGTAGGGCCATGACTCCCACAGTGTCGCATAGTGACGGCTAGGGGCAGAGTACGCACTAGAGCCCAGGAGCTTGTTCAAGCAGTATGAATGGATCCGTCTGAGGATCAGGTAGAGGATCAACATGTTGATGATCATGTTGAGGCCAGTTCCTACTCCACTTAGAGGGCTTTGTTTCGGCACTGGTATTTCAGGAAGCCATGGCCAAGATGGTCAGTTTTATTGATGCTTTAACTTAGGCTAGAGTGGTTCCAGTGGCCCCAGCCGCATCTAAGGCTGGAGAGGGAGTTTAGACCCCTATCACTCGTACTTCGAAGTAGCCTATTATAGCAGGTAGACCCGTGGTTCAACCTGCTATGTTTCTGGTGAGCAAAAGAGGATGGAGATGTTTCAGAGGTTGTATCCTCTACACTTTGAGGGCGGTACTTCAGAGGACGCTCGGGATTTTCTAGACAGATGTTCCCAGATGCTTTGCAACTTGGGCTTGGTAGAGTCCAACAGGATGGACTTCACTACATTTCAGTTTAGAGGGGCTGCTAGCAGATAGTGGCATACTTATAAGGTGCGTAGACTAGAAGGTTCACCTCCTCTTACTGGGCTCAGTTCTCACAGTTATTCCTAGAGAGGTACATCCTACACACCAGGAGGGATGAATTGAGAGGGTAATTCGAGCATCTTTAGCAGGATTGCATGATTATGACCGAGTATGAGGCGAAACTCACAGAGTTGTCTCATCATGCTGTTATCTTGATCCTTACCGAGGCTAAGAGGGTGAGGAGATTCATTGAGGGTTTGAATTATGACATTAGGATTTCTATGGCTCGAGAGTAAGAGATAAGGACTAAGTTTCACCAAGCTGTAGAGATAGCTTGGAGGATAGAACGTATTCGTAGTCAGGGACAAGAAGCTATGGTAAGAGATAAGAGACCATATCGTTTTGGTAGCTTAGAGGTCAGTCTGATAGAGGCCATCATGGTAGGTCTGCTCATTCTACACCGTATGTAGTCTGTGGAGCAGTGGCTTGGTCATCTTTTAGCACTCCAGTTCCATCGTCTTTCAGTGCTCTCCCATGAGTTCCTAATGAGATTTGTCTATTTAGGATTTCTCTAGTGGGTATTCAGGCCATCAAGGGAAATTTCAAGATTAGCAGCCTTAGTTACCTAGAGGTTGGTATGAGTGTGGAGAGCTTGGACACATGAGGAGGCATTATCCTAGACTAGTTTGCGACATATCTCCACAGTTTTCTCAGCCAATGGTTTCTGCACCAGTTGCTCCACCCCGTGTCTGCCAGCTAGAGGGGAAACACGTACAATTAACCTAGAGGAGGGGGCCAGGTTGGTGGTAGTAAGACCTAGTCAGGCTTGTTGCTATACTTTTTCGGGTAGACCCGAGGCAATAGCCTCAGATGCAGTGATCATAGGTACGGTAAAAAGTTTTGGTCTTTCATAGAGATACTTCTGTGTTGTTTGATTTGGGGTCTACTAATTCTTATGTGTCATCATATTTTGCTCCTTATTTTGATATGCCTCGTGGTTCTCTTGATACCCCTGTTCCTGTATGTACAACTTTTGGTGATTCTGTTATAGTGAATCATATATATCAGTCTTGTGTCGTTACTATTGGGGATTATGAGGATCTTTTGTTGCTTAGTATGGTCGACATTGATGTGATTTTGTGTATGGATTTTCTGTCTTCGTATCATGCCATTATTGATTGTTATGCTAATACTAAGAAGTTGGCTATGCCAGGGTTGCCAAGGTTGGAATAGAAGGGCTATCTTGATCACACTTCTAGTAGGATGATATCATTTATGAAGGCTCAACAGATGGCTGAAAAGGGGTGTTTGGCGTATTTGGCTGTTGTTAGGGATACAGAGTGTCCTACTGTTGATTCAGTCCCTGTGGTGAGGAAATTTCCAGATGTGTTTCCTGCAGACTTACCAGGCATGCCACCCAATAGGGACATTGATTTTTCTATTGATTTGGTGTCGGGCATGCAGCTCATATCTATTCCACAGTATCGCATAGCTCCAACTGAGTTGAAGGAATTGAAAGAGTAGTTACAAGAGTTGTTGGATAAGGGGTTTATCGAGCCGAGTGTTTCTCCTTGGGGGACCAATGTTGTTTGTGAAGAAGAAGGATGGTTTTATGAGGATGTGCATTGATTACCGACAGTTGTTCACTATTAAGAACAAATATCCATTAACTCGCATTGATGATTCTTTTTTATTAGCTTTAGGGTTCCAGGGTATTCTCGAAGATTGATTTGAGATCGGGTTATCACCCTTTGAAGATTAGGGCTTCAAATATTCCTAGGAAGGCTTTCAGGACTTGTTATGGGTATTATGAGTTCTTGGTGATATCTCTTGGTTAACTAATGCCCAGAAGCCTTCATGCATTTGATGAACAGTGTGTTGCAGCCTTATTAGGATTCTTTTGTCATCGTATTCATTGATAACATCTTGGTGTATTCCTGTAGCAGGAAGGAGCACGAGCAATATTTGAGGATTGTACTTCAAATTTTGAGCAGAAGTTGTAAGCTAAGTTCTCTAAATGTGAGTTTCGGTTAGATTCGGTGGCATTCTTGGGCCATGTGATGTCTACTGATGGTATCAAGGTAGATCCAAAGAATATTGAGGCGGTTAAGAGTTGTCCTAGATCTTCTAAATCTACAAAAATTAGGAGCTTCTTGGGTTTGGCAGGTTACTACCATCGCTTTGTGGAGGGATTCTCATTTATTGCAACTTTATTGACTATGTTGACTCAAAGCATTCCTTTTATACGGTCTGATTAGTGTAAGGAGAGCTTTCAGAAGCTCAAGACGACTTTGACTACAACTCTAGTTTTGGTATTGCTCTCAGGATCGGGGATGTATACTGTCTATTGTGAGGCTTCTTGAGTTAGTCTTGGTTGTGTGTTGATGCAGGACGGCCCCATGATTTTTTCGTGTGGAAGGGAAGTAAGAAAGAAGGCGAACACAAATACTAAAAAGTGGTTAGGGTGATTGCCTATGCGTTGTGATAGTTGAAGCCTCATGAGAAGATTTATCTAGTTCATGACTCGGAGTTAGCAGCTATTGTGCATGCGCTCAAGATTTGGAGGCATTACTTGTATGGTGTGTCATATAAGGTCTACACGGATTATTAGATTCTTCAATATTTGATTAAGCAAAAGGATTTGAATTTGATGCATACGAAATGGTTGGAGTTGTTGAAGTGTTATAATATCACTATCTTGTATCATCTAGGGAACATGAATATGGTAGCGGATGCTTTGAGTAAGAAGGCAGAGAGTTTGAGGAGTTTGGCATTTATCCAGCCATTGAGAGGCCTTTGGTCTATGGATGTTCAGGCCCTGTCTAATACATTTGTGAGATTAGATATTTTTAAGCCTAGTAGAGTTCTTGCATGTGTTGTTTTTCAGTCGTCATTGTTTGAGCACATTAAGGCTCGCCAGTATGATAATCCTCACTTGCTTGTCCTTAGGGACACGGTGCTGCGAGGTGGTGCTAAAGAGGTGGTTATTGGTGATGATGGTGTGTTGCAACTTCAGGGTCGGATTTGTATTCCTACTATGGATAGCTTAAGGGAGTTGATTTTTGAGAAGGCTCATAGTTCGAGGTATTCTATTTATCTGGGTGCTAAAAAGATGCATTACGATTTGAAGCAGCATTATTGGTGGTAGAGGATGAAGAAGGATATTGTTGGGCATGTTTTGTGGTGTTTGAATTGTTAGCAGGTTAAGTATGAACATCAGAATTAGGTGGTTTGAGTCACAGAATGGTGATTGCCACAAACCTTGGGGAAATTTAACGTGATTCGGATTAGTATGGACAGATTAACAAAGTCTGCACATTCATCCCGGTCATGACTTCTTACACTTTAGAGAAGTTGGCCCAAATCTACATAAGAGAGATTGTCGTGTGCCTGTTTCCATCATTTCTGATCGGGGCACGCAGTTTATATCGCATTTTGGAGAGCTGTTCAATGAGAGTTGGGCACACAGGTGGAGCTTAGTACTGCATTTCACCCACGGACGGATGGGCAGTATGAGCAGATTGTTCAAATTCCGGAGGATATGTTGAGAGCCTGCGTTATTGATTTTGGTACATAGTGAGATCAGTTTCTGCCATTAGCGGAGTTTGCTTATAACAATAGTTACCAATCCAATATCTAGATGGCTATGTATAAGGCCTTATATAGGAGGTTGTGTTGTTCTTTAGTTGGTTGGTTTGAGCCTGGTGAGGCTAGGTTATTGAGCGAAGATTTGGTTCGTGATGCTTTAGAAAAAGTGAAGTTGATTCAAGAGCAGTTTTGTACATTGTAGTTCAAGCAGAAGAGTTATGTCGATGTGGCTTTCACGGAGGATGAGAATGTTCTGCTTTGAGGTTCACCCATGAAGCATGATGAGATTTGCGTTTCAGTGGAGAGGTCAACCGGTCAAGCAGGAGACTTGGGAGACCGAGCATGATATTGAGAGCAGATACCCTCATCTTTTTGGCATTCCAGATATGATTCTAAACTTGATTCGAGGATGAATATTTGTTTAAGAGGGGCACAATGTAACGATCTGGTTGGTAGTTTTATGTATCTGAGCTCCATTCCCCTACTTGATGCTTTTAGTATGTTTGTTTGTTATTTTATGACTTGTGAGTAGTTCTGTTACGGGAAGGTTTGGGAGTGAATTGTGAATGCTTAGACTCATTTTGGAAGCTTAAGTTGCTAGAGTTGACCAATATTTGAATTTTTAGTAAACGACTTTAAAATCGAAATTTGATGGTTACAATAGGCTCGTATGATAATTTTGAACTAGGCCTATGTTTGGATTTGGACTAGGAGGTTTCTAGAAGGTTTTGACTCTATTTGCTGAAAATTGACAATTTGAAAGATTAAAAAGTTCATAAGTTTAACATGAGTTGAGTTTGGTGTTATTGGACCCAAATTGATGTTCCGAGATTCAGAATGGGTCCATATGGTTTGAATAGAACTTGTGTGCAAAGTTTGGTTGAGATTCGAGGTGTTTAAGTTGGAATGAGATGCTTGTTTGAAAGTTTGAAGTCTATGAACTTTAAGAAATTCTTTTAGATTTGATTCTCGATTCTTTGTTGTGATGTTTTCAGATGTGTTTTGAGGCCTTAGATAGGTCCAGATAGTATTTATAGACTTGTTGTTATACTTAGATTGGGTCCTGAGGGGCTCGGGTGAGTTTCGGCGCATTAGGAGCGAGATTGCAGAGATTTGATGTTGCCAGGTCATTTTTGCAAAGGGTTTCACAGACCGCAAAATGGTTCTTAGGACGCACATCGCGGTCGTTGAGGAGTTTGTTCTGGTCGATTTTGTGGTGAGTTTCGTGGACTTCAGTATGGATCTACGAACCGTATATCGATTTCTCGATGGCTTGATAGTGGGACTGTTTCGTTTCGTGAATGTTTCGCGGACTGTAGATCAGTTATGCAGTTCACATAATCATTTTGTGGTGCTGAGTAGTTTTTTTGGCATGAACTATTTAAGGCCGAATTATGTGATTTCTTATTTCATTATGTTCCTTAACCTATTGCTGCAGGGCTAGTATCAAACTTTGTAATTCAACATTTTTGGACAACCTGACCCTCCGGCCTTGAAATTATCAGGAATTCTAGGAGCCTTCATTGATACGTTAGGGTTACCCTCGACCAGAGCCACACATATTTGTGGGGTTGACATACTGTTGTGGTTGTTATTCCCCGTCAACACATTAAACATCATGCCTATTTTGGCATTTAAACTCTGCTATTGAGCCATAAATGACTTCAAGGTTCTTCTAAACTAGATTGATCCAAGGAATCCTTTTGAGGTGATGTCTTCTGGGAATCCTGTGGCGAGGATTTGCTAAACTGTTCAGTGAAGCTATGGTCAGCAAGTCCGTATTTGAGGGCAAATCTTTCTCCTGTGTCCTTCCTTACTGAGTGGAGCTCTTTTGCTAGGTGCTGCAACTTTGCTAACCGATATCTCTTTGCCCGTATGCGGGGCTCGCTTTTCCTGGGGATTCACGGAGTTCCCCCCGGTTGTCTACTAGGTTGTGGTGTCTTGCTTTAATTAGTTAGCTAAACGTCCTTTCCAGTCATTCCGTGTTACAAAATAGCAAGGAAATTGAAAAATAAGTGAGATAAGCCTCTTAATGAACAAACACCAGAACTCCGAGTCAAACGTTCAATTGCATGGGCTCCACGGTGGACGCCAAAATATTTAACCCAAATATAGTTTTAGGATAAAATAATTAATTTATATTTAATAAGGTCACTAGCAGTTAGTTCAAATCAAAGCTTAGTCGAATGAACCGTATGATTAAGCTATATGAGCAATACATGATGAGAACAAACCAATTAAAGTAGACAAAGAAAAGAATCAATAATCTTATTGAGCTTCGTTATAAGGCACAATGCTTGCAAAGTAAAGATCGAGTGCCCGGCGAAAAATACAATAGCCTTTAGTAATGCGAAAGTTCAGTAGTACCTAAATGAATTACAAGTCAGGGATGTGTGGGTATTTATCGCCTAAGTCTAATGTTCATATACACAATCCCACTTTTTCACGTCGCTCTAGGTGGTTGGCAACCGCTGAGATATATGGCACAGTGAATGTGAGCGGATCCCTAATATCTTAAAGACGGTTGAAGATCAAATCAGATCCAGAGCTATTTCTTCACCAATGGATCCCTAGAACCATCTTTGGAGTGCCACATTGGGAAGTGGCTCTCGTCTCCCCGAGGAGGAGTTACCGAGTCAAAAAAGCTTCTCGACCGGACAAAGTTCTGTTGCTGGTTTATCCCCGGGATAAAACCTATCTCAAGCAATATCATGTCGCCATATAATATATCTATGTGTCAAAACCAGATTTTACCTATACACCTTCAGTCCTAGTTCTTTGCATCATTTCAGGCCATAGTTTAGAGGCATGACTTCAGCAACATTGGTTTATGTGCCAAGTGGTACTGCATAAGCAGTTAGCAATTTTAACAGAGGCAGGATCAAATTGAATACATCGATGAAATTTGTTCGTGGTGCTCAATCTCGTCACTTTTCGGAAATTCAAATATTTTCCTGAGTGCACAAGTGTTTGTTGTTTCTCTCTACTACCTGAAATTCTCATCACATATATACTTATTTATTTGTGTAATGTTAGTATTTTGGGCGTGTGGTTGTTAGGATGTCCTGTATTGGTCAAATGTTACAAGTTCAGATGGAGTTTTGGGAATTAAGTTTCTCTGTATGAACGCCGTAATATGCACAGTGATGCATCTCCATCTTGTCTTGTTTTGTCTTGGTAGTGTATGTTGGGTTTGGTTTGGGACTCTTTACATTTACCATAGTCATGGACCTTTAAGCCTAAGTTGCTTCCTATAACTGATGCTGTCATTTACTTTGTATCTTAAACAGATTATTGTTAGTATAAAATTTTCAAATAAAGTTGATTTTAAAAGAAGAGAAATATTACAGCATTACGTGACTCATGAGGGAGTTACTTTCTTCGTTCATTTTTGTAGCTTACAATGTTTGTCAGTTAGTCAAACTATTTTGTGATGGCTATCTCTTTCTTCTGTTTTAATGCAGTAGCTGGAAGAACACAAGTGGTTGCAATCACACCTTTCATCATGCTTATGGTATTTGTACTTGGAGACTTGGGTCTTAAACGTGCAAATTCCATTGTGTTAGCTCTTGCCCTCACTAGTAACAAGCTAAAACCGATGTTGACCAAGCTAAGGTGCAGTTGGAGACCTTGGGAGGAGAGAGGAGAAAACTACGCGGTTTCGGGTCTCAAACAAGATAGTGTCATAGAAGAATTGTGTAATGTAAAAGTTTCGAAATTGAAATATAAAATTATGTGTGACATGGTTCCTGTTTTAAAATCTTAAGGAATTGGATTCTTAGCTATATTATAAAGTTCTGTGACTAACAATTCTTATGGCAAATTCTTCAATTTGTAGCAATGAATTTTTGAATTCGTAGCTAAACGCATATATAATTGCACATAACAAGAACGTGGCTATACATTTGCACTTTCCCTAGCAAATCAAATATATATCCTAGCTGAGGAAAAAAAAAAAGTATATGTATATCCTAGCTAAAGGCATTGATTCTTAGCTACAATGTGGGAAAAAAAAAGGCAAATGCTTCAATTCATGACTATAAATTTTTTAATTTCTCGCTAAATACAAGCACTATAGCCATGAGACTAAGCTATAGAAATAGCCAAAATATTTAGGTTTACGTGGTGAACAAATTAAATCTTTTGCTACAATCCGACACTTTGTAGCTACAGTATGACGATCACTACAAATTTTGTTCGGCGTGACAAAGAATAAAATAACTTGCTATATGTATATATTTTTTGTGGCAAGAATCTTTTATTTTTCCAGTTACGATTCAAAAAAATTTCGTAGCAATAAGTATTTGTCCTTAGCCATGGACAATGCAAAGTTTGTATCTAACGTTAAGTTACACTACTTTTTGCAAGAATGCGAGGGACAAATATATTAAAAAATTTTCATACTTAGCTACACACTATTTCGTAGTTGTATATGCACAATACTGTAGTGCCTTTTTTTTGAGTAATTTTGGCTTAGGGTTTTATAGATTTTGATTTTTTATCATTTCACATTTGAGTTTCAGGTAATTTAAATTTCAATGATGTTAATGAGGTGTTGATAGTTAGTAATGTTAGCTAATGAAAATAGCAATTATAGCTAAGACAGAGATGGCATCGAAGAGAAGCCAACAGAGAAGGAAATGGAAGAGTTTAATTCCCGAGTCTAATTCAATAAGAAAAAAATATATTGTGTATTGAAAATATACATCAATTATATAATACATTGTTGCTTCCTTACGCACACGCAAGTATACGTGATCGACAAGTAATATAGGACAATGAGTCCGGATTATCGTACCCAAGGGACTTAAGTTAACTACTTTATAACAACTAATATCGTTATTTAATCAAGTAAAGATCAAGTTTAGTGTTTGGTTTATTCTAAATTGAAATTCTAATTTAATCTAGAAATTGCAAAGAACAAATATGTATTTTGTAATCAATGAAACTAAGATTCCAGGGTTGTGATTATATTCCCAATCCTATTGCGTTCTAATTGACTTATCGTTCATATAGTTAATGTAAGATTGCTAATTAATCGATAATGATTCGCATAGCCTTCTTCCGAAGTACTATTCGCCTATTCCTAACAAGATTAATGCCTATATTCCTATGGAATTAATCTAGCAAGAATGCATGAAGAACACGATTATATAATTAAGCATGACAATTAAGTATATTTCTATCTTAATCGCGAATCCGCTCTTTTTAACAAAGTTAAGAACATGCTTTCTTCAATTCTTATTCTAATCTATACTTAGTTTTCCCAAACATAGCATAGATAATTGATAGAACTTAATTGGTGGCCAAAACAATTAAGAAATTAAGCATAGAATTGAAGAAACAATCTTATCCACATTAACTATTAAAACGAATCCGTCAACTTAGAAACACAATATTCATGGCTAATCACAACCCCAGAACAAGGGGTGATTAGCCACTCATGTTCAACAAAAACAATTAACTAAAGAAGAAAACTAAAATAGAGATACTAGTAGTGATTGATGAACTGAGAATTTGATGATGTTGTTGATGTTCCTAGCCTCCCTTTTGCTCCCAAAATCACGTTCTTCTCCTTCAAAATGGGTTTAGGGATGTTTATATAGGAGTTGGGAAGGTTTTGGGTCGGTTTAGGGGTCTTCTAGACGAAGTAGGAGACAATTTCCGGAATCAGTCCCCTGGGGGGCGCTGGGCGCTGTCCAGGGGACTGGAGGCAGTATGTTTTTTCAGCTTCACTGGTTCCAGCGCCACAGGCAGCGCTGGGCGTTGGCCTGTGGGCTGGTTTCCGCCTTTTTGCTTCTTTCTTCTTGTTTTGGCTTGTTTTCTTCCCCGATTTCGTCCCCGATTGTTTTCAACTTATTCCTACACATCAAAACACATTATATTAACATGAATCAATGTGATTAACATCCAAATCCAACAAACAAGAGCTAAATATGGGATAAATTATGCATAAATTAGTACTTTTCTATCAATTATCATACATCTCACTTAATAGTTAATAACTAACTACTAGCCTGCTAACTAACTCATAAACTTACTTTATTTTAACCTAACGATTGTCACCTCAGCTTGTTAGACTTAAGCATAATCAACACTTCCCCTCAAGCTGATGGGTTAAAAGTAAGTTATTCATTCCAAATCTACTTAGTAAGTAATCATGTTATGCCTTTCCGAAACTCTATGATGGTTAAAAGTAAGTTTTTCATCCCAAATCTACTTAGTAAGTAATTATGTTATGCATTTTCCAAACTCTATGTAAGGAGGTCCGCTAGTTGCTCTTAGTTGATACATGTTCAATTTTCACTATTTCCTGTAATATCCATTCCCTCACAAAGTGATAATTTATATCTATATATTTTTTTCTTTCAAGAAAGGTAGGTTTAGCTACAATTTGAATTGCAGCTTTGATGCCATAAATTAGCTTCACTAGTAGCTCTATAATAACTCCAAACTAGCGAAGTGATTTTTGTTGTACATGATTCCATGCTTCAGAATTCAGCTTAAGCTGAGCTCCTAGAAACTATTTCTTATTTTTTTGACTTCCAGGAGATTAGAGCTTCTCCAAATTTCACTAAATATCCTGTAACTGACCTTTTAGTTTACAAGTAAGCTCCCCAGTTCGAGTCACAATAGTCTAGTAGTTTATTGGGGTTCTAAGCTGGTGTGGGAAGTCCTAAACCATGTGCTTCTTTTATGTATCTCACTCTCTAAGAGCTACTTTCATGTGTGAGGTTTTTGGATTGTGCATGAACTGGCTCAAAATTTGCACCATAAACGCTAAATCAGGTCTAATATAGTAAGGTATAACAATTTTCCCACTAGTCTCTGATAGCTTCCTGGGTCCTTGAGTATTTCAATGTAGTATCACTCTTTATACACTTTTATATCATACTCTTCAAAGGTTAATTTTTGGTTCATAAGTCTTTCATCTTAAACTTAGTATGCAGTCCTTCTCTTATCTGATTTAGCAAGTAGTTGATTCTTGCTTAGGTTTAGCAAACTTTTAACATACACTTGGATTGCCACCTGATCACTGTCAACCTTCGAGAGTTGTCAAAATGAATTTGCTGAAACCCCATTTGTATCATGGCTTCTGTCAACTTCTTGTTCCATTGTTTTGGTGCTTGTTTTAGACCATATAAAATTTATATAGTTTGTAGACTTTTAGATTCCTCCCCACTGCCTCCCCCCACCCGTCTGGGCAACCGTCAGGAAAATGCGTACATATTTTCTCTAGGAGATCCCCATCTAG
The DNA here is from genome assembly GCA_002018475.1 of Nicotiana obtusifolia. Lineage (NCBI taxonomy): Eukaryota > Viridiplantae > Streptophyta > Magnoliopsida > Solanales > Solanaceae > Nicotiana > Nicotiana obtusifolia. Next base: position 152,569 of record MCJB01017640.1, on the reverse strand, counting down.
GAATGCATTATGAAAATTCATATGATAGATAACCCATTGCCTAAAAGCTGCAAAAGCAAAATAGACCTTATTGTCACTATTTTGGCCACTAAAGAAAATATTTTTGTGTAGTTAAGACCCTCCCTCTAATCGCTACCTTTAGCCACCAATCTGACCTTGCATCTTTCTATTTTCCCTAAAAACTTTTATTTGAACTTAAACATCCACTAGCAACCAATAGGGATTTTTCAAGAGGAAAATCTACTATACTCCATATGTGGTTAGTTTCTAAAGTAGAAATTTCTTCATTGCCTCTATCCACTTTGGATCCACAACTTCTTCTTTAAAAGTCCTAGGTTCTATTAGAGCTTAGTAGTCTAACAACGCCTACTTGTAGAGTGGCTTGATATTGGTGTAGGTGGCATAGGAAGCTAGAGGTAGTGACAAGCACTACTCCTAGGATTCGTCACATAATCCTACCTTGTTGATGCTTGGAATTAGGGAGATGATCATAATTTGGCTCCTTGATTGTGAGTAGGATCCATTAAGGCATAGAAAAAGTGAAAAAGCCTATGATTCTCACATTGCCGGGCATACTTCATAGGCTCTAGGCATGGACAGTCAGGGCAAATCATGAGAGCATCAAACTCATCCCAAAGATACCGCAGTTTTGAAAAGTAATTTGCTATAGTCATAGCCTCCTGGGATAACGTATGAATATCCTTATGAAGATAGAGAACCTAGAACATTTACCTTGTCAACATTTTTTTGTGAATCCTCCCAAACTTTATGAGCATTGGAAGCATACATGACACTACATAATAGTCCTGGTCTAACAACTTTCATAATCCAAAAGAGAACTACAATATTCATTTTCTCTCATTAGTTTTGCCATTCAAATTCAAATCTAGACTTATGAAATCGACCATCAACAAACCTTATTGTAATGATCTGGCAGTCGTTTTGTGCATTTGAGTCTCGTTCCCCTATTTTGATGCTTTCCGTATGCTTCTTTGTTATATTGTGACTTGCGAGGATGGTTGATTTGGTTTCGGGGAAGTTTTGGAGTGAATTGGAACACTTAATTCTAAGGTTGAAAGCTTAAGTTATGACCGATGTTTGACTTTTCTTTAAACGGCCTTGTATTAGTAATTTAATGGTTACAGTTGGTTTGTATGGTGGCTTTGGACTTAGGCATATGTCCTGATTTAGATTTGGAGGTTCCTAGGGTTATTTGGCTCTATTTGGTAAAAGTTAGAAATTCAAAAGTTTTTAAGGTTCATAGATTTGATCGGGATTTGACTTTGAAGTTATCGGGTTTGGATTATTATTCCGAGTTGGTTAGATGTGGTTCGACATGAGTTTTGAAAAGTTGAAGTTTGATTAGTTCATTAAGCTTGAATTGATGTGTGATTTGTAGTTTTGATATTATTTTGAGTGTTTTCAAACCTCGAGTGGGTCTGTGTTACATTATGGGACTGCTTGGTGTATTTGGAAGGGGTCACTTTGGGGCTCGGGTGTGTTTCGAATTGCTTTTAGATTGTTTGGTGGCATATCGGTAGTTCTAGTTTTGGTGTATTGCACCTGCAGAGATTTGGCCGCAAGTGCGAGGTTGCAAATGCGTTGATGAAGTCTGCAGAAGCGAAGTATGGCTGGGGCAGGAGGAGTTCGCACATGCAAGGAATTCTGGCGCATCTGCGAGTGTGTAGATGCAGTATTTGATCGCAGAAGCAAAGGCAAGCAGATTTGGGGTTTTTTTTTTTTTTCAGAAGAGGAGCTTTGGCCGCAGGTGTGAGTGTGCGAGGTTTAAGTGAAACTTGCAGAAGCGAGTATTTTCTCGCAAAAGTGACGCCGCTGAAGGCTGGAATGTCTCATGTGCGAGATAACTAGGCTGTGCATATTTTAATCGAGGGTTAGCTTCATCTTATCATATTTTAAGTTGGGAGCTCGGAGTGGGGCAATTGTTGAGGCGATTTTCAGCCACTTAGATTTGGTAAGTAATTTTAACTTGGATTTAATTGTTATTCATGATTCTATCATGATTTTGATGTTTGGTTGGTGAAATCTAAGGGAGAAAATTGGGGTTTTCGTAAAAATTTTGGACAATGATTTTTTGGTTTTAAACCCTGATTTGAAGTTGGATTTGGAAGAAACTTATTTATTCAGACTCGTATTCGAACGGGTAGTCGAGATTTGTGACTTTTATCGCGTTCCGAGAGGCAAGAACGGGTTGAATTTTTGATTGATATTTTGATATTTGATAAATATTGGAGATTTATTACTTGAAATCGCTTCCTATAGCGTTGTTTGACGTTATTAAGTTATTCTGGCTAGATTTGATCTGTCCCGAAGCTGATTGAAGATGCAAAGGCTTTTTGGAGTGTTAATTCTCGCACTTTAAGGTAAGTATCTTGTCTAGGCTTGGCTTGAGATTATTTTCCCCGTAGATTTTGATGTTTGCTATGTGTTGGGGTGATGTGCGTACATGGTGACGAGCGTATTTGCATACACTGTGGTTATTCATGATCCGAGTGGACCTTAGGCGATTATGTGTCTTATTTTGCTATCATGCCTTTGTGCTACCGTATTTTCTTTACTTGGACGACTACTTGGACTATTATTCATGCTAGAAATTATATCTAGGCTATGTGCTTATCTGTTTAAGACATGATATGACTATTTTGCTGTGTTGAGCTATTTGCCTTGGTGTTAGTCATATTTTCTTCTCTCATGATATTATATTCACGTGTTATATCATCATTTCTGTGTACTTCTTACCGGATATCTCACATGTTGTTAGTTTTTTTACTTGAGTACCATGGGTTTGAGTGTCTTTGCGGCACGTTTGTATAACTTGTGCAGTTTATTGTTTTCTAATATTATGAGATATTGACATTTTGTGATTTTAGTGGATTAATGACTGAACTGGGGCCATAGAGCCGCATTGATATTGATATTGAGGTGACGTGTACGCCAGACCCCCTATTGGGCTGAGTGGTATTGAGATTGAGGCGACGCGCGCACCAAGCCATTTGGATTGAGTTATGATGATCATTTACTTTTGATCCGATCAGCACTTAGGCTAGGATCCGCCCCTCGGAAGTCATTAAACCATGGTCTTTGGGTCATGCGTGTACAAGCAATTGGTATGTGCTGAGTGAGGAACTTTATGTCAGGCACCGGTACAGTGCTGAGAGTGTGTTTATTTGATGATTACACTGTAGATTCGATGATTTTGGCGTTGTTACTTGTCAATGCAGGCATAGAGGTTTATCTTTATTATGCTAACTGAAATTTTATACCTTGAAATTGATGACTTAGCTGATTTGATTGGAAATGATGCCTATTTCCTGTTAACGTGAATAGGTTGAACATTGTTATTATTGAGCTGCTTTCCCTTTTATTATTATTATTATTATTATTATTATTATTATTATATTATTATTATTATTATTGTTATTATTATTATTATTATTATTATTATTATTGTTGTTGTTGTTGTTGTTGTTGTTGTTGTTGTTATTATTATTATTATTATTATTATTATTATTATTATTATTATTATTATTATTATTATTATTATGCTGTTACTATTATTGTTGGTTGTTCAAAGTGGGTAGCGTACTTTGCCAATCTCGTCACTATCTTCAATTCGATGTTAGACTTGTTACTTACTGAGTACATGGGGTCGGTTCTACTCATATTACACCTTGCACTTTATGTGTAAATTCAGGTGCCGCTGATAGAGTTGAGTGTTAGAGAGTTGCACCAATTCCTGTTGGTGATTTCAAAGTAGCGCTGCTATTTCTGTCCGCATACCATGGAGTTCCTTCTTTTACTTTGGTTATTACTATTTATGTACTTCAGATAGTATTGTATCATTATTCAGACTATTGTATTTATTACGTTATAGAGTTCATGTACTCGTTGACACTTGGTTCTGGGATGGTATTGCAGTTGTATTGCTATATTGCTACTATTATTTATTTTTTCCGCGTTTGAGACTGTTTTCTTATTGTTATTGAAGTTTATTTTTGTGTATTGAATGTTGGTTTTGCTATCAAGAAGTGTTAGGCGTTGTCACGACTTTGGTGTGATTTGGGATCGTGACAATATATCCGCGCCCAAGATTGCTTAGGTGTCACGAGTCATGAGCAAGTCTAGTAGAATCTTGCGGATCGGTACGGAGACGTCTGTACTTATCTTCGAGAAACTACATGGCTGTTAGGAAACTTCACTTTCTTTCATTCCCTGCCGTGCATATCTATTTACCTCTAAGTCTGAATCCTTGATTTTCTATTCTCTCACAGATTGTGAGGACACGATCATCAATTGTAGTTGAGCAGGCGTCAGTACCCTAGGTTAGGGCCGTGAGAGGCCGAGGTAGGGGAAGAGCACACGCCGCAGCTAGAGCCCCTGCTCAAGCGGTTGCTGTGGAGGCAGCAGTAGCTCTTGTTGAGGATCAGGTTCACGACTATGATGATGAGCTAGAGGTACGAGCTCAAGTTCCCAGGGCCTATTTGTTTCACCAGCTGTTCTGGATGCTTTATTCCGCATGGTTGAGTTGTTCAAGAGTTTTGCTCAGGTAGGGGCATTTCCTACTATTCCAGCTAATTCCCAGGCAGGGGCTGGAGCACAGACACCAGCTACTCGTACCGTAGAGTAGGTGTCCCATGGTTATCAGACTTAAACAGTGTCACTAGTTGTGGGATTTCATCCTGCTATTGCCCCGCAACTTGAGGATGGGCCCGCGATGTTAGATGATAAGATGAAGAGGTTCGAGAAGGTTACGAAGTTGCATCCTCCTCACTTCAGTGGTATGCCTTCAGAGGATGCTCAAGGATTCTAGATCGTTGTCATGAGATTCTGGCAATTTGGGACTCGTTGAGTTCAATGGAGTTGACTTCACCGCCTTGCAGATGTAGGGTCCAACCAAGAGGTGATGGCAGGTTTATGAGATGGGTCAACCAACAAGATCACCTCCTCTTACCTGGGCTCAGTTCTCTAGGGTCTTTTTGGAGCATTTATTACCCCGTACTAAGAGAGAGGAATTGAGGAGGCAGTTTTAGTAAATTTAGCAGGGTCTGATGTCAGTTACTGAGTATGAGATGGGTTCACGGAGCTGTCCCGTCATGATATTATTTTGATACCTACTGAGGAGGAGAGAGTGATGAGATTCATTGATGGTCTTCACCATGGTATTCGTATTGTTATGGCTATAAAGGTGGAGACCGGGACTCCCTTTCACCAAGTTGTGGAGGTAGTGTGTCATATTGAGTGCATTCACATTGAGACCAGAGAGATGCTGCAGGGTACAAATAAGAGGTCTCGACGTTCAAAGAATTTCAGTGGTGCCTCGTTTGGAGGCCGAGGTCAATTTGAGGGTGGCCAGTCTAGCAGGCCAGCTTATCATTCACTACCACCTAGTCGAGGAGCTTTTGTGCAGTCTTCATTCGGTGCACTTTCCAACACAGGGTTCACATCGCACTTCATCTATTAAGCGTTCATCAGTACCTGGTTCTTATAGTGAATATTCTAGTTCAGGGGGTCCGACTTAGGCTCCGTAGTCATTCCTAGTAGAGGCTGCTATAAGTGCAGAGAGTTGGGGCATGTCTGGAAGTATTGCCCCCATTTTTACAGGTCCAGTTTAGCAGGGTGGTCAGACTACAGTTCTCCCACAGGTTGCTACACCACCTGCTCAGCCAGTTCGGGGTGGAGGTCATCCGGGGCGTAGTGGTCCTAGAGGGGGAGCTCAATCTAGTGGAGGTACGGCCAGATGCTATGCTTTCCCAGGGAGGAACGAGGCCGTTGATTTTGATGCGATGATTACATGTATTTTTTCTGTGTGCCACAATCCGTATTGTTTGATCCTAGTTCCATTATTCATATGTGTCATCATACTTTGCTTCTTGTCTGGATGTGCTTCATGGTTTTATGCTTCTATGTATGTGTCTACACCTGTTAGTGATTCGATTATGGTGGATCGAGTGTATCTGTCATGTGTGGTCATTATTTGTGGTTTTGAGACGAGATCAAACTTTTTACTATTAGATATGATAGATTTTGATGTGATCTTGGGTATGGATTGGTCATCTCCGTTCCATGTTATTCTAGATTGTCATGCTAGGATTGTGATGTTGGCGATGGTCCGGGGTTGCCGAGATTGGAGCGGAAGGGTTCTCTTGGTTGCACTCCTAGTAGAATGGTCTCATTTTTGAAGGCTCAATGGATGGTGTAGGGATGTTTAGCATATTTAGCCTTTTTCAGAGATTTTAGTGCTCATACTCCTACTAGTGAGTCATTTCCAATAGTGACGGAGTTTCTGGATGTGTTTCTAGCAGATCTATCGGGCATGCCACACGATAGGGATATTAAATTCAGCATTGATTTTGCACCGACACGCACCCTATCCCTATTCCTTCGTATTGTATGGGGCTAACAGAGTTGAACGAATTGAAGGAATAGTTGCAAGAGTTGCTGGATAAAGGGGTTCATCAGGTTTAGTGTTTCACCGTGGGGTACGCCGGTGTTGTTTGTTAAGAAGAAGGACGGCTCTATGAGAATGTGTATTGATTACCAATTTGAACAAGGTGACCATAAAGAATAAGTATCCATTTCCAGGCATTGATGACTTATTTGATCAGCTTCAGGGTGTTAGGGTGTTCTTAAAAATTGACTTAAGAACAGGGTATCTCCAATGGGAGATTAGGACTTCGGACATCCCTAAGACTACTTTCTAGACTTGTTATGCGCATTATGAGTTTTTGGTGATGTCATTTGGGCTGACTAATGCCCCAACAGCTTTCATGCGCTTGATGAGCAATGTCTTCTAGCCTTGTTTGGATTCGTTTGTCATTGTATTCATTGATGATATGTTGGTGTCTTCCCGTAGTGGGGAGGAGCATGGGAAACATTTGAGGTGCTTTAGACTTTGAGAGAGAAGAAGCTATATACTGAGTTTTCCAAGTGCAAGTATTGGTTGGACTTGGTGGAATTCTTGGGTCATATGGCATATAGTGATGGGATCAAGGTGGACCCAAAGAAGATAGTTCAGAGTTGGTCAGACTTTCTATGCTACAGAGATCAGGAGCTTCTTGGGTTTGGCAGGTTACTACCATCGTTTCGTACAGGGATATTTATCTATTGCAGCCCCATTGATTATGTTGACTCAGAAGGGTGGTTCGTTTAGGTGGTTGGATGAGTGTGAGAAGAGCTTTTAGAAGTTCAAGACAGCTTTGTCTATTGCTCCAATATTGGTTTTTCCTTCACGGGTTAGCATTGGGTGTGTGTTGATGCAGGACGGTAGGGTGATTGCATACACGTCGTGCCAGTTGAAGCCCCATGAGAAGAACTACCCAGTGCATGGTTTGGAGTTACCACCTATTGTACACGCGCTCAAGATTTGGAGGCATTACTTATATGGCGTGTCTTGTAAGATGTATACGGATCATCAGAGTCTTCAGTATCTATTCAAGCAAAAGGATTTGAACTTGAGGCAGCTGAGGTGGTTGGAGCTATTAAAGGACTATAATCTCATCATTCTTTAATATTCGAGAAAGGTCAATATAGTAGTAGACACCTTGAATAGAAAGACGTAGAGTATGTGAAGTCTAGCATTTATTCCAGTTGGGGAGAGTCTTTTGTCTATGGACGTTCAAGCTTTGGCCAACTGGTTCGTGAGATTGGATGTATGGGAGCCTAGCACGGGTCTTGCTTGTGTTGTATCTCAATCATCTTTGTTTGAGCGCATCAAGGCTCATCAATATGATGATCCCCATTTTCTTGTCTTAGAGGAACGGTGTTGCGAGGTGGTGCTATGGAAGTTTCTATTGGTGATAATGGTAGGTTGCGTCTTTAAGGCCGGATTTGTGTTCCTAATGTAGATGGGTTGAGGGAGTTGATTCTTGAGGAGGCTCATATTTCGCGAGATTCTATTCATCCGGGTGCTACAAAGATGTACCGTGATTTGAAGCATCATTATTGGTGGCGGAGGATGAAGAAAGACAATATTGGATATGTTGCTCGACGTTTGAATTGTCAGCAGGTCAAGTATGAGCATCAGAGACCTGGTGGTTTGATTCAGAAGATTCATATATCCGAGTGGAAGTGGGAGCGCATCACTGTGGACTTTGTGGTGAGTTCGCCATGGACATTGAGGAGATTTGATATTGTTTGGGTCATTGTGGATAGACTAACCAAGTCTTTGCATTTTATTCCAGTCATGACTTCCTACACTTCGGAGCACTTGGCTATCAACATTAGGAAGATTGTCCGCTTGCATGGTATGCATGTGTCTATTTTCTCGGATCAAGGAACTTATTTTACTTCACATTTCTGGAGGGCTGTTCAGCGTGAGTTGGCCATGTGGGTTGAGTTGAGCACCACCTTCCCCCTCAGACGAACATGCAGTCTGAGCAAACCATTCAAATTTGGAGGATATGTTGAGAGCCTGTGTCATAGATTTTGGAGGTTAGTGAGATCAATTTCTTTCATTAGCAGATTTTGCATACAACAACAGTTATCAGCAGATCATCTAAATAGCTCTGTATGGCGATGTCATTCTCCGGTTGGTTGGTTTGAGTTGGGTGAGGCTAGATTATTAGGCACTGACTTGGTTCATGATGGTTTGGAGAAGGTGAAATTGATATAGGAGTGGCTTTGACAACGCAGTCTAGGCAGAAGAGTTATGCGGATAGAAAGGCTCGTGATGTGGAATTCATTGAGGGTGAGAAGGTCCTACTCTTATTTTTACCCATAAAAGGGTGTGATGATATTCGGGAAGATGGGCAACTTGAGCCCTCTGTATATTGGTCCTTTTGAGGTGTTAGAGAAAGTGGGTGAGGTAGCCTTGTGATTTGCGAGGATGGTTGGTTTGGTTTCAGGGATGTTTTGGAGTAAATTGGAACACTTAGTTGCAAGGCTGGAAGCTTAAGTTATAAGAGTATTCTGTCACACAAGATTGGGCAAGATAATAGATTGGCGCTCTCTTCTCTCTCCTATGATTTAAGGAAATTTTAGGGCGACCACCAGCGATAGCCTCTTTATGGCCAATCTAGTTGGCAGCCAGCCTGCCTCCCACGACTAATTCCCAGCCCTCAAACACGAATCCAACAACAAATACAACCCTAGATTACTCAAACATACTTTGAACTAATCCTTTAAACTCTCCCATGCACGTAAACTCGACTGCCTAGACTACTGTTGATCCAATACCAATTAGACGAGCTACTTTCTTGCATCCATATATGGAAAACCTCTTGTCAAGTTTACAGAAGCAGAAGTTGATCGTATGAATATCATTGAGGGATTACAATGCACAGTTATGGGTAAGTTCTCTTATAGATGGTCAGAATTACAAGAGTTATGTAGAATTATCCCAGTTCAACGTGAAATCAAAGGTGAATACGATGTTGGCCTCTTTAGAGATACACATGTGCTTATTAGATTGTCATTATGGGAAGATTTTATTAATCTTATGTCAAAGAGTTCTTATTATGTTAAAGCTAAGGATGGTTTTGAATATCAAATGAGGTCTCTAATTTATGATGCAAAGTTCAAAGTAGGGGAAGAAACTCCAATAGCCATGGATTGGGTATCATTTCCAAGCTTGTTACCAACGTATTTTGTGAAGGAATGTTTGTTCTCTTTAGCTTCAGCAGTAGGAAAACCATTACACCTCGATATGGCTACTATAAAGAAAACATGAACTAGTTGTGCCAGAGTTAAAGTCCTTGTTGATCTTCTAGCTAACTTGCCTAAGAAAGTGCGTATGGATATAGAGAATGAGTCTACTAGGGAAATAAGGATAGAATGGGTGAAGATTTAATATGATTGTCTACCTAAATATTGCAAAGAGTGTAGGCTACAAGGACATGATGAGATTGATTGTTGGAGGTTACATCCAAAATTAATGGTTCATGACAAAAACAAACAGGCTGCAACTGGTAATGTTGAAGAAAAGGAGAAAAATAAGGGTCCATTTAGGATCCTTACAAGTGAAAGAGTAGTTGGTAATGTAGGTGAGCAGTGGAAGGAGGTGAGGGACAATCGTGTCAAGAAAACTGGAAAACAAGATGATTTGCAAAATAAAAATGGGAAAAAAATTATCCCAGTTGATGGAGGTGCCCAGCAGGTTCAAACAACAAATCAAATTCGTAGCTTTAGAGGTGAAAGATGCGGAGAAGGAAGATAATAATCAGTTGGATTTTGGTGGAGAAAATCGTTACTCAAAGAGGCCCTAGACCTAATCTTATTGAAACTGGGAGTTTGAACCCAACGACTACTATCTTCATGCCTGCGTTAACTGGGATTGACAAGCTGGAAAAAGGAAAGAATGCTAGTCCTAAGAAGAATGTGAATGGAACTACTGAAGGAGTACAAAAAGAAAAAATAGCTCAATAGGTGAATATGACCTTTGTACCTACCAATGCAGTCCAAGGTAATGAACACAATGCTAATAGTGTTAACAAGGAACAAAAGGGAGCATATTTGCCTCAACTAGTTACAACTAATCAGTCATGCCAAGAGGTTCCTTCACAGACTTTAGGTACTGACAATTTGTAACTAGGACGATTATGAAGTGAACAGGTGGAAGAAGAATCTGAAGAAGAAGGTGAATTTCACTATGAAGATGAGCAGGTAGATATAGAAGATGGTATTCAATCGTGTGGTGAAGATTTAGAATATGTGGTACAATTTGTTGATGAAGATGATCTTGCTGAGGAAGTATTACCTACAGATGAACATACTGCAGGTGATAAGGGTGGCATAGTCGTGGAATCAGGTGTTAAGAGAGGTACTGAGCTAAGTCCTAAACCTTCAGACAAACTTAAAATTTCAAATCTACCAGCACAAACCCAAGAAAGTAACCCTATAAACTTGATGCAACCCTAGCTACATTAAACCCTAGGCCTCATTTGATGCCTAAGGACACCAACATAGCTGGAAAAAAGGTAACAGATGTATCCCCAGAGCTAAAGCAGTAGTCCCTAAACTTTGAAAGAATCAGATAACAAAGAAGCAACAAGTGATCCAAGAAGAAGAGAATGATGCAAGAAGTGGAAAGGACATGGAAAAGGAATCAACTGTCCATAACTTCATGAATGTGGCACGTCAAAGTGATCTATCGTCCAAGCAAATAGAGAAGGTGAAATCAGTTGGCAAGGGCAAGAAGAGACAATAAAAGAAAACACTAGTGTCCCTGGCACTGTAGTGCAAACAAGAAGGATAGTCTCTAAATCCAATGTTTAGCTATGAATGCTATCATTTGGAATATTAGGTCTGTAAAAACTAAGAAAGCCTTTGAAAGGATTATTACAATGCATATTTGTGGGGCTGATGGAACCAATGCAACATGCGAGGAAACTAGAAAGATATAAAAGAAGGATTGGTTTTTCTTAGGCTATTGTGAAAGTTCTAATAAAATATGGGCCTCTATTGATGATGGTTATGAGATTACTGTTCTCATTGACATGGTTCAACAACTTACTCTTAAGTTGTTTGACTTTAATTCACAAAACAATTAGATCATACTTACATTAGTGTATGCCAAATGTGATGCCATAGAGAAAAAAGAATTATGTGATACACTATATGCTTTGGCTAGCAATTTGAGATCTCCATGGATTATTGGTGGGGATTTCAATGTAATTTAGGATTAGGAGGGGAAACTTGGTGGACTTCCAGTAGCTTCGAATGAAGTAGATGACTTTAGGCATTGTATCAATACATGCAACTTAAATGATCTTGGTTTCAAAAGAAGCATTTTTACATGGTGGAATGGTAGAGCTGAGGATGATTGTATCCTTAAAAGGCTAGATAGAGTGTTGTCCAATGAAGAATTCCAAAAGCTATTCCCAGAGGTGGAGATCACGCACTTGTCCAAAATTGGATCTGACCACAGCCCCTTGTTAATCAAGTGTGATCCAGATGTTATTCCTGTTAAGAAGCATTTCGAATTCCTAAACTTTTGGACGAATCATGCGACTTTTCAAGATGTGGTGAAGGATAACTAGCAGATTGATTTTAGTGCTAATCCCTTTATCATATTTATTCAAAAATTGAAGAAGTTAAAGAAGGTATTATCAACATGGAGCAAGGATACTTATGGAGATATTTTCTAGAAAATTACTAGCTTAGAAGAGGTGGTGATGGTGCATGAAGCTCAATTTGTACTCAATCCTACTCAGATTAATAGGGAAATACTTCATAAAGTACAAGTAGAACTTGTCAGATTCTTATCACTTGAGGAAGACCTTTGGAAGCAGAAATCAGGTATGACCTGATTTAAAGATGGTGATCGCAATACTAGATTCTTTCATATACAACTGAATGGGAGGAGAAGAATATTACAGTTGAAGAGGATTCAAAATACATAAGGAAATTGGATTGAAGGCAATAAACAAATGGCTGAAGAGGCAGTAAGATTATTTACTGCTAAATTTCATGAAGATGTTGTCCTTACTGCATTTGGGATCATTGATCATGTTCCTAATATGGTCACCATGGAGCACAACCAAGATTTGGTAAGAAATCTTACAAAAGAGGAGGTCAAGCACGCTGTGTTTGGGCTAAATGGGGAAAGTGCAGGAGGACCTGATGGCTTCACTAGGAAGTTCTTTCATTGCTGCAAGGAGATCATAGGAGTTGATGTTTATGCTATGGTGACAAACTTTATCAAAGGCCAGGAACTACCTAAGTTTATCACTCACACAAACATAGTACTGTTGCCTAAGAAAAAAGAAGTGGTCACATATTCTGACATGCGACCTATAAGTCTTAGCAACTTCATTAACAAGGTTTTCTCAAGAGTTATCCATGAAAGAGTAGTCAACTTGTTACCTACACTTATATCAGATGAACATGCTGGATTTGTTAAAGGGAGGAGTACTGTGGAGAATGTGCTATTGATTCAAGAAATAATAACTGATAATAGACTGAGAACAAGGGCAGGACCAAATATGGTGATCAAGTTAGACATGACCAAAGAAAATGATAAACTATCTTGGCTATTCATGACTAAAGTGTTGAGGAAAATGGGCTTCTGTGAGATATTCATTGGGATTGTTTATGGCATTGTTGCAACTGATTGGTACTCAGTGTTGATTAATGGCCAGCCTTATGGATTTTTCAAATCTACTAGAGGAGTTAAACAAGGTGACCCTTTGTCACCTACTCTATTCATTCTAGCTGTTGAGGCATTGTCAAGGGGATTGAATGCACTTCACTTGAATCTTTACTTCTATGGGTTTGGGTTACCAAAATGGAGTCCAATGATCAATCATCTTGCATATGCAGATGATACCATAATCTTTTCATCCTTAGATGCAACTTCATTACAATTGATCATGGAGGTTTTGAGTGCTCATGAGGTGGCTTCTAGGCAGTTGATCAATAAGGCTTGATCAACATTATACAAGCATCATTCTACAAGCAGTGCAGTGGTGAATAAGTTTCAAAGGATCATAAGAATAGGTAGGCAGGAGTTCCCCTTCACATACCTTGGTTGTCCTATATTTTATGCAAGAAGGAGAACATACTACTATCATGGCCTCATCAACAAAATTCTGGATAAAATTACAATCGTGGAAAGGTAAACTTCTTTTTATTGGTGGTCGAGCAATTTTGATAACACATGTGTTGCAAAGCATTCCAATATATTTGTTGTCAGCAGTGAACCCTCCCTCATTTGTCATTAATAAGTTCCATAAGATGTTTGCACAGTCTTTCTGGAGTAATGCAGTAGGTGGTAAAGGAATGCACTGGTCTTCTTGGGATACATTAAGCTTGCATGTGAAGAAGGAGGGGTAGGGTTTAGATCATTACATGATGTCTCCAAAGCTTTATTTTGTAAACTTTGGTGGAATTTTAGAACTAAACCTACTTTATGGAGCTCTTTCATTAGTCAAAAATATTGCAAGAAGCTAAATGATATGATATTACAATGGAGAAATGGATCACACGTTTGGAGGAAGATGTCAGAATGTAGAGATAACATTGAGCATCAAATAATATGGCAACCAAGAATGGGCTCCTCGCTTTTCAGGTTTGACAATTGGACATGATTAGGAGCATTACATTTCTTTGCTCCAAAGCATTTTTATTATGATGAAGTTATTCATAATGTGTACGATGTGGTGGAGGAAGGAGAATGGGATGAGGACGGGCTTATGGACATTACCTCATGACGAGCGCAAAATGCACTCTTAAATTATGCTCACTAGTCAAATATAGTATAGTATAATATCGTATCCACAAGGATTTGATTTAAACAGTATTCTCGTAGTTTCTAGCTTGATCGCTATCCAAGAGAATCAACAATTGAGGTTTATATGATTTTTAACTAAAATTAACTAAGAATCTAAAGCTATTGACTGATGACAATCGAAACAAAGATAAGTAAGGAAGTTATCAGTCGGAGAAGATAGAGGATGATAGGATAGGTGCAAGATAATTATTTGGGATCTAAATCTAGATAATTCACTTATAATGTTTAAGCTCTCAAATTCACTCAATTATTAGTTCAAATGTTCAGCAAAAACTCCTCTCGTTAAGTCTTAACCTCACAAGATGAACCAATTTAAGCACGTGAAGATATGCAAGAATGCATAGTGGATTGGTCTTTAGGAAAATCTCTTTCGATTATCCTCCTAACTAGGTTTAATCAATAATTCAACTAGCCTCTTTTGATTACTAATAAGAATCAAAGAACTTAACCAACAAGATAATGCAAAGATATCACAAGTTATGCCTCTCTCGATTACATGAACAAGTGAATATAGATGCAACAGTTAAATCATCCAAAAAATGCTTCAATACATAAAAAAAGAGTTATAATCCACAAACAATCATCAATACACAAAATCCATCAAGCCCTAAGGAGAACTACTCCATAAATATGGAGCAGTTCATCACAAATATAGTTAAAGTAATGAAAAACATAAATTCAATCCAAACTTGAGTCTTGAGTGAGGAAGAAATAATTAAATCCTTGTGCTCGTATTCTTCCAACTCTCCTTAGCTTCCTTATGTCAAATATGTGTCAAAATTTCCGAAAATAATGTTTTTCCATGTATTTATACCAAGTTGAGTCGGGTCCAGACGAAATCACCTTCTCCTAGCCGAAATTGGATTTTCACTATGTAAAAATTGCATAGGCGCACCGCATGGGGAGACGCACCCTGCGGGGCATTAGTTGGGAAATCCAGAGAGTTGGTTCTGATAGGCGCAGAGAAACAGGTAGCCGCGGCGCCCCATGCGCCGCGGCAATGGACTTTTTTCAGAGTACGGATTTTTCGTGCGTTCTGACGTCAAGACTTGGTCATCGACCCCCGAAAACAATCTGAGCTTAATCCCTTAGGCTTTTACTCGTACTTCAAGGCTCCAAATCACTCGAATTGATTCCATAACATCTACATAGCTCGAAATCACTCCTACAATGCATAAAACACACAATAAGTGAAAAACACTCTCTATTAAAGCTCAAACATGAATCTGTTTGTTTGAGTGCAATAAGCGACTAAAATACGAGATTATAGCCTACCATCAAAACCCCACACTTAAACCATTGCTCGTCCTCGAGCAATCAAACTACACTTGATAAAGACACGACCTTTTTCAATAACTCACATAAATCATCACACCAAGAATAATTAAAATTGATTAAGCACAATACCGTAACATCCTCGCCTCAAGATTTGACTCAAAAGCACCATACATTATTTATAAAACACTCACTTACTCTAACATAGAGGTAAGTGATATTACCTTTCCTTCATGAATCAAGTGCCCTCACACAATAATAGCGAGTAGTTCCACACACAATGGAATTTAGGAACAATTAGGAACTCAAGATAGAAATAATTCACTCACTCTCATAAACAAAATTCATATGCCACAAAAGATGTACCATATGTTTGCTCGTAGTGTACTACTCTACTAATTGAGCTCATTCAGTAAAGGATCAAGTAGGACTTTATTTGGTTGTAATGTAGGCTGCGGGATGGGTGGGATACATTTAGATATAAGAGTGACTACACCTCCCTAAGAACTTTAATACATACATTTCATTGTTCAAAACCCCACACTTATGTCAAACTATAACTCCACCTTCACATCAATATACATTAACTCCCTACTTCTTTAAGCACAATTACATCAAGAGTCACCACTATCAAAGAATATTTTGCACAAGAATACACTTATTTTTTTCTTTTTCTTTTTCAATTCAGGTGGCTCTTACTTTTTCCCAATAGTGCACCTTTCTCCTTATTTTATTAGTTCCACTCAAAAGCCAACCCAATCACCCTACACTTTAACTTTTGCGAAGTTCATAACAAATTCAAGTGCTCACGAGAGGTACAAGGTTCAAATAGATGGTCAATTCAAACAAATGGGTAAGGCTTGTAATGTGGTTGCCAAAGAAACAGGCTTATAGGCTCAACGAGGTTAACTAAGATACATAAAAATTAGGTGGATAAAAGTTTATAACTGGCTCAACAAAGAAACGTCTAAATCACTTCCAAGACTGAATAAAACTATTATTTCACTTTGCAAACACACGGGGCAAGTTCTAGACATCAAAGGTAATGCACAGAATAACACAAAACCTCACACACACATGACACATAATTCATTCAGGATCGGACTCATCAAGACACTCTAGTCAAAATAGTTAAGCATAGTTAAGATCATACACTTTAAAGCACTTATACAAGAGTCAAAAACTGAGCCTAAGGGTCACACTAAAGCACTCAATTCTCAAGGTATAATAAAGTTAAGAGATATTGCCTTCAATTCAAATCACAACACAAGGTTTCCTACCACTAATAAATTAAAAACTAACTATACTCGGTTAAAACAAAACCCTTAGAAAAGAACCGCGCACAAAGAAAAATCAAGGGGGAATTATTATACTACCTAACAAAAGAAATCTTTTTGTCATTTTTCCTTAAACTTCACCCCCTCAAGAAATCTGTCGAATGATATCCATCATCGGGAAAAATCGAAAATTGTCAATTTTTGTTTCTAAGTTTTTTCTATCTCTAACTGCTAAAACTAACAAAACAAAAATAACTAAAACTAATATACAGACATACATACAACATATCCCCCACCCCACATTTTAAGTTGTGTCATATCCCCATGACACACAATTAAAAAGCATAAGGTAAAGGAAACTTCTCCGAACATCTTGTTGGGGTATGAGTCGAAGTCGAGCTCCATTCTTCACCTTCGAACTAGTGCACACATCCATGCCAACAATTTCTTCTCCGCCTTCTTGAGGTACACTCCACACTTATTTTTCTCACTCAGTGTAGCAGCTCTTCACTTTTCACTCAATACTCGCAGCTGGTTTTTCTTTTTGCACCCCCTTTTCTACATTCATCTCAAAAGTTATAGTCTCCTCACCCACTCTAAGCATGATATCCTCTCGTGTATATCTAATATTGCTTTAACCGTTGCTAAGGATGCTCTTCCTAAGATGAGGGGGACCTCCTTGTTCTCCTCCATTTTAACCACCATAAAGTCTGCAGGAAATACAAACTTATCCACCCGAACTAACACATCTTCCACTATCCCCTCGGGTATTAAAGTCGTTTGGCCTGCCAGCTGCAAAGATATTGGCACCGACCTTATCTCTTCAATCTCCTTCTCCAGTTTCCTGTAAATAGATATAGGCATTAGATTAATTGAGGCACCAGAATCACATAAAGACTTATCAAAATTTATAGAGCCTAAAGAGCAAGGTATAGTAAAACTCCCTGGATCTCCACACCTTTGTGGGAGTGTTTTTTGCAATATTTCGCTGCAATGCTCTGTGAGCTTCACCATCTAGGTCTAATCTATTTTCCTCTTCTTTGTAAGGATATCCTTAAAAAATGTGGCGTAATCATGCATTTGTGAGAGCACTTATGTGAATGGAAAATTTACATGAACCTATTTTAGCTCATCCAGAAATCTCGCGAATTGCTTGTCCAGATTTTCTCTACATAGCTTTGGAGGGAAATGTAGAGCAGGCATATGCTTTCTCTCTCTAGGTTCCTCCCTTCTCAATTTTTCCTCCTCTTTCTTTTTCTCACCTTTTATCTGGCCCTTCTTCTTTTTATCAACATCATTCTTCAGCTGCTCCGCACTTTCTTTTTCAAGTATAACATCATTTTGGATCAGGGTGGGATCATTCAATACTTGCCCACTTCTCAGAGTTACAACATTCACCATTTCTTTGGGATTTCTCTCAGTATCAGCGGGGAGAGTGCCTGGACCCCTCTTAGATAATATTGTTGTAATCCGTCTCACTTTTCTCTCCAAGTTTCAATAAGATGTTCCCAATTCTTTGATTAGCCCCTCCATGAGCGTCCAACCTCTTATCTCTCTTGATAATGCAAGCCTTCATTAGATCCTCTAAACTAGGCTGAATGGTCTGTTGAGGCTAAAATTGCTGCCTTTGCTGATTTTGGTATGCTGGAGCTCCTTGTCCCTGGGGTCTAGAGTTATTTTGTTGCCATGCATTCGTGGTACCCCCAGGTGAACTCCATGCAAAATCGGGGTGCCTCTGACCCATTGCATTAAAATTGTAGTTCCCCACAACATTTACTTCCTCAGTTGATGCTTGACACTCATGAGTAGGGTGTCCTCTTCCACATATATCACAAGATGCATGAGGCTCGTTTTGTATCGAGGCTAAGGACAGCTTCTGTATTTCTTTGGCCATAACATTCAGCTGTACCTGCCAGATGTATTAGCATCAACTTGGTGAACACCAGTTGATCTTCTTCTTTCAGCACTCTCAGAGGGCCACTGATTTGCAATTTCAGATAACTCATCAAGAATTGCAAGTATCTCATCTGGAGTCTTCTTCATCAACGGGCCTCTAGCTGCATTGCTCAATGTTCTACATGAGGCCGGTGTCAATCCATCCCAAAAGTCCTGGAGTTGCATTCTGAGATCAATTCTGCTATGTTGACACTTTATTTGAGAGGAGGAATATATTTCATGCACTGCCCTCCATCACTTGGTGGGAAATCTGGAAGAGGAGGAATAGTTATAAGCATGGGGAAGCGGTTTCTATTAGTAGAGTTATATATCAGGTATCAACTACACTACAAGCCTTACTTAAAGTGAAGAAGCCAAGTTTGCAGAATGCTCCAAACAAATGGCCAGATTTATCGCATATGATGGAGAATTACGCACCACATTTGAAGGTGACTAAAGTGCGTGGGAAGTTCCTACTCAAGGGTGGATACTAGTCAATACGGATGGGGCATCAAGAGGTAACTCGGGCAGGAGTTGAATTGGTTTTGTACTAAGGGATGAAGAAGGAGATGTTAGGTTTGCTATGGGAAAGGAGAATAGGAGGTTACCAATACAGAGGCTGAAACACTTCTATTCTTGTAGCTTTGAAATACTATGTACACATGGCTACACACAGATTTGGGTGCAAATTGATTCAATGCTCCTGAAAAATGTTGTTGAAGGCATATGGATTGCAACTTGGATAGTAGTTGCATATGTGGAGGAAATCAAGGGCATCATGGAGAGGTGTAATGTTAAAATATCGCAGATCATTAGGGAGGGCAACAAATTGGCTGACTACCTATCTAATTATGCTCTTGATAGTGGCTCATTGAAGTGCATATATTTGATCAATGGGAGATATAAGGCAAAAAGATTGTAAATAGTGATAAACTATAATGTCTATACCTAAGAGTAAGAGTTGCGAGGAGCTAGGAGGTGAAGACGAGAGGAGTAGTAGGGGGTTGGAGAAGGCTGGAGCCATTAACTTGGTTCACCATGTTCAAGTCCTTAGGGAAGATGACATAGTGATTCATTTTTTCTACTAACCTTGTGTTCCTTTTTGTAGGAGAAGTTACTGTATTCATGCTTTGCCTTTTGATACAAAATCAAAAGGTGGTATTAGCACCATGTGCTCATTCCCTTGAAGGAGTATTGAAGGTGAGCACAAGCATGGAATCAATGAATCAAAGGAAGAAGCTAGAGCTTGACAGTGTTCCTATGGTCTGCAAAGGTGAATTTTTCATGAGGCGAACACACAACACTAGTATTCGAGACTACCTATGGAAATGGCAAGCACTGAAGTTTAGGAGAGAGTGTCATGCACAACGCATCCCATGTACTTGACACTGCCCAGAATTCTGTTCCTAACGGGTACCATATGAGTTGATTGTAATGATCTACTAGATACATTTGAAGCAGTGCGGAGTAGAAGCCCAATGAAATTCATTACTACATTATCTCAAGCGATTTTTCAAGCTAATGGTGCATTGAGACTCAGCTGGAGGAAGCACGAGTGTTTGTTCAAAGATTGCATGCCCAGTTTTGCTCAAATTTGTAGCACACTGGACATAATGAAAAATGTGTGTGAATTGACTATTCCTTATGGTATTTCATGCATTCACCTAGCTTATATGTTGAAAGAGGTACGTTGGAGAGGCTGGGTTTTGACATGGGAATCACATATACGTAGTCACAAGAGGACAACACATGGGAATACACGACTGATATCAAGGGAAGCAATGACAAAACTCTAATACGTTTGGATGACTGTGGACTGCCTATGCTTTGAGTTACAACTTAGGAGGATTTTTTCTTCCAAATACACATTATGGTCATGGCTAATTGTATTGCCCAGGATAGTTAAAATCTGGGCAGTGATGAAGGATCGTACGTGGAAGAGGACATACACGTTTTGGGTATTATGGCTTCTCAAACGGAATTCAATTACATGGCTAGTTTTCGTACATCTTGGTTACTACTTTGATAGGTCAATAATTGCTTCATTTCATAGGATAACATGTGCTACCAAGTTTGAGTGCTACTTGCTCAAATTTGTTATTAGGGATTATGTAATATTTAAATTTTGTGGCCTAGCATTTTGTAAAACCTTATGGTACTTTATTTTTGTTTTAAATATATATAAAGACTAGCCCTAAGCACCTTTCCTAGTGGATTTGGTAAAAATAAATTTATAAGAGTTGATCAAGGTTTGACTTTTGTATAAACGACCTCAGATTGATGATTTCATGATTCCAATTGATTCATATGGTGATTTTGAATTTAAGCATATGCCCGAATTTGGATTTGGAGGTTTCTAGGTTGATTTAATTCTATTTAGCAAAAGTTGTAAATTTGAAGGTTTGAAAGGTCATAGGTTTGACCTGGAGTTAACTTTGATGTTATCGGGTTTGGATTGTTGTTGCGGGAGTTGGAATAGGTTCATTATGTCATTTGGGACTTGTGTGCAAAATTTGAGGTTATTCTAAGTTGGTTAGACGTGGTTGGACATGAAGTTTGAAAAGTTCAAGTTTGATTAATTCATAAAGCTTGTATTTGAGGTGCGATTTGTGGTGTTGAAGCTATTATGAGTTTTTTGAGACCTCGAGCGAGTCTGTGTTATGTTATGAGACTGGTTGGAGTGTTTGGACAGGGTCCTGAGGGGTTCAGATGTATTTCAGATTGATTTCAGATTGTTTGGTGTCATGTGGGAAATTCTGGTTCTGGTGGGCCACACCTGCAAAGATTTGGCTGCAAGTTCGAGATCGCAAATACATTGATGAAGTCCGCAGAAGCAGAATATGGTAGGGTAGGAGGAGTTCGAATTTGCAAGGAATTTTGGCTCATATGCGAGTCCGCAAATAGGGTATTTTGAGTGTAGAAGCAAAGGCATGCAGTTTTGGAATTTTTTGCAGAAGCAGAGCTTTGGCCACAGGTGCAAGGGTTAAAAGGGAAACTCACACAAACAACGCCGCAGACGCGGCTGACAGAATTACTTTAGTGCTAAAATATAAAATAGTAGTCACAAGATAGAAAAAATTTGATCTTGTACCAAGCCATATTAAATTCTCAATTGTCAGTTCGATGTACAATGAGTTTTGGCATATTAACAAATTATTAAATTAGTAAAGGAACAAACCATTATAACTTTTTTATATTCTAGATCAAACATATTAATCATTTATATAATGTAATTGGATACGAGTTTATACTTGTTTAAATTCTATATAATTAGTTATTAACACATTAATTGGATATAAGTTAATTATTATTTTTAAATATAGTTGGAAACTTATAGATAATACTTATTTAAAAGAATTTTAATATTATACTTTTGTCGTTGACTTACATCAACCATAGCAACTTCCTAATTCATAGTGTAACTAGATATAATAAAAATATATCTTATATATTTTAGAAAAATATAATTTTAAAAAAATTAGTATGAATAATATTATTAGCAACTAGATTTTACTGCTAAATGTTCAAGCCAAAATTAAGATAAATTTCATTTCTTTGTTGCAAATTCATAACTATTTTTAATATTCTTTTTTATTAAGTGATGGAATCTTAAGTCTATCGTTATTTCGTGGCAAATCGTAAATTAATCACTAAAACCGATTCTTTTTCCTTTTTGTGATGTTAGTAACTTAGTATTCTCTTTATATATTTTTGGAGCATCAGGTATATGAAAAAATACTCCAAATACTTATTTAGAATAATCAACAACCAGGCATATAAATAAAAAAATTACATGACAAAACAAATATGTACACTGTATTTACCATTCGTAGTTACTTTAAGAAAATTACCATTTGTAGCTATATTTAAATTTTATGAAAAATTCACCTGTAATACTAAATCAAGAGATCAATTGTTTGACCTGAAACGAGAGAGCAATAAGCTCTCATAGGGTAGTTGGTTACACAACCCGCTTAGTAAGCAGAGGCTTGAGTTCGACTCTCAAAGAGAGTATCCTATTTTCCGTATTTCTGTTTTCACCTTGGTTGTATTCGTTGCATGAATGAATACAATAGATATCTTTGTATACACCCTTGTATTTCGTATATTGTAGTAAAAATTGAATAATAGCTTTAAATGATAGTTAGGCAAACTATAGTTTATGTATGGTAATTAGGATCAATAGAAAATTAAGGTCTTCACTCTATGAGTATTTTTTGAAGGATAGTGCTCTAACGACCCGATCGGTCGTTTTGTATATTTGAGCCCCGTTTCTCTTTCGAAGCTTCCCCTGTGTGTATTTAAGATTTTATGACTTACAGGGTTGGTTGGTATGGTTTCGGGAGAGTTTTGGATTGATTTGGGACACTTAGTCCCTTAGTTGGAGGCATGAATTGTATGTGTTGACCGGAGTTTGAATTTTGTGTAGATGACTCAGGAACAATATTTTTGACGATTCCAACAATTATGTATGGTGATTTTGTACTTAGGCGTATGTTCGGATTTGGATTTGGAGGTTCCTAAGTTGTTTTGACTTAAATTGGCGAATGTTAGAAAGTTGAAGGTTTTGAGGGTTGTTAGGTTTGACCGAAGGTTGACTTTATTGTTATACGGTTCGGATTTTGCTTTCGCGAGTTGGTATAGGTACGTTGTATCATTTGGGACTTGCATGCGAAATTTGAGGTCATTCCGAATTGATTCGTTATGGTTGGGCATGAGTTTTGAAGGTTGAAAGCTCATTAGTTCATTAGGCTTGAATTGAGGTGTGATTCGTAGTTCCGGATCTTATTTTGGTAGTTTGATTGCGCGAGTGATGTGCCGGGTAATTTCGGACATTTATTTGCTTAAAGTTTAACTTGTTTTACTTGTTAATTCTCATGATACTTATGTAATTTTAGTGTATTTGTAGAATAACAAGTGTCGAGACCCTGAAGAACAGAAAAGAGTGCAAAAAGTTAGCTGAAGACAAGAAAAGAGGTTAAGAGCATCGCATATGTAAAAATGTGGTCGCAGAATAGATATGCGAATCGCATATGCTACAAGTAGATCGCATACGAAGACAGAACTTTTGGCCAATCTTCATGTCGAGAATGCGGTCGCAAATACGACCGCAAAACAGGAATGCGACGCGAAGCGGCCTGGTGGAATCGCAAACATGAACAGAGTTCTGGGTGAAAGTTAGAGTGAAGAATGCGATCGCATTCTGTGATCGCATATTCAACATGCGAACCGCAAACCAAGATGCGACGAGAGCAAAACTGTCTGGTGTGATTTGCGCGGATGATGATGATTTGCGAACCACATTCCTGTTCTGCGACAGAAATGCGGTTCGCATTATTTCAAAAAGGGCAAAGCTGACCGACATTCGCCTCGGATTTTGGGCCTCTATAAATAGGTTTTATAGGGTTTTGTGAAGGTATTCTTGTCAGAACTTAGAGTACAAAGTACGACACTTGAGTATTTTTGAATTCTTAGAAGCTTTGGTGATTGAAAACCTTCAATATTTGTAAGATGACATCAATTACTCTTCCTTGTTCTTTAATTATCAGTATGTGTAGCTAAACTCAAACACTGAGGTTGTGAACCCTAGATGGGTAGAATGTGTTGAGATTTTGATATTGAATTCAAGTCCGAAGGAATCTTGATATTTATTTATTTCTTGTTCTTCAATTAATCGTTAGTGGTTGCAAACGTTAACGAACGCCAATTGACTCTAACTTATCTTGGGAAAGTGAGATAGAGTTTGGTAGAAATAAATAACAAGAAATCAAGGCTTTAAATCTTGTTTAACAAAATCTCTTAGGAATAAGTAGGTTTTAACTTGGCGCATAATTGGTTGTTCTTAAGATTGACTCTTTTGTATTCGGGAGAATCGTAGAGAGGATACATTATCCAAATATTTGGAAATATTGGGTAGTAAATTAAACATCAATTGCATATCAAGAAAGAAATTTTTAATATCAAGAACATTCTACTACATTAAAGGGGGCACAACCTTGGTCTCTTAAATTCATATCTTTCACATTCACAGTTGAACAAATTAGTTTTCAATTTTTTCTTTCCTTATATATTCAACACTTCTTATTCTATTTGGCATACTTAATTGAATTACGACTTAGTAAAGTATTACATTAATTGGATAATAATTTCACGCCTATTCTCTGTAGGATTCGACCCCAACCTTGTTGGGTTACTATATTTGACATCGATCGCTTACACTATTATTAAGGTGTAATTTGAGCGAATCAAATTTTGGCGCCGTTGCCGGGAAATACGGTTTTGAAATTGCTAATTAGTGTATACTTTATTTATACGTCTAATTCCATTTGATTACACGCTGTTTGTTTTGGTTGTTGTAGACAGGAAGATATGGCAAACCATGAAGAAGATGTGGAGGTGGAGCAGGAAGAAAATCCTTTTGCTGATATTGAAGAATATATAGAGGATACAAACGCTATAGTACCTCCGGCTATAGGTGCTGCTACGTTCGCGGTAGAACATGGTCTGATTTTGATGCTGAAAGCGGAAGGATTCTCCAGGAACTCTACTGATGACGATCCAACACAGCACCTCAGGAATTTCTTGGGTGTTTGTGCGACGCACAAGCAAAACAATGTTTCTGACGATGCATTAAGGCTGAGATGCTTTAAGTATTCGTTAGCTGGAGATGCGAGGAAATGACTTCAAAATCTTCCTCCGAATTCCATCAGTTCATGGCCTGAAGTTGTCCGGGCATTCTTGTCAAAGTGGTTTCCACAAAGCAAGAAATCTGAGCTCAGAGATAAAATATTCTGCTTTAAGCAACTACCTGGTGAACAACTACATGAAGCGTGGGAGCGCTTCAAGTTGTATTTGGTGAGGTCTCCAAACCATGGTTTTCCCGACTCCATCTTGCTGGAAAAATTCTACATGGGTTTGGACCCTATGAACCAATCAATAGCGAAGAATGCTGCTGATGGATCTTTCATGGATAAGACCTTCACTAGAGTAACTCAGATTTTGGATAAAAAGGCAAAACACAATCAAGATTGGCATTCTGAGGATACAACAGGTGGTATTACAATTGGGTCTCCTTCTATGAATAACTTGATCAAGGAAAATTAAGAACGAGACCAAGTGATTGCAGAACTTGCCACAAATGTTAGTGTATTGACGAAGCTGTTCACGGAAAATCAGAAGAAGAAAGTCAATGTGGTGGAGAATGTGCAACCAGTGCAAAGTGATGAATATGAAGATGCTAATTATGTCAACAATTCTCAGGGAGGTTATCAAAGGCAACATTATCAGGGTCAAGGGATGCAAAATCATTGGAGACCAAACCCGCAAGGGGAAGGTCATCAACAATGGCGAAACGACCAAAGTGGCCTCAATCAAGGAAATTGGAACAACAATAATAATTTTTCAAACCGAAGTTTCAACCCTTATGTTCCTACGAAAGGTTAGTACTCGAATCAGGGATCCTCTAGTGAGTCCAAATTGGAGAGCATGCTTGAAAGGATATTACAGAACCAAGAAAAGTCGGATAATTCCATGAAAAACATGACTGAATTGGTTGGCTCTCACACAGCGGCGATTCAAAAGCTGGAATTGCAAATAAGAGATCTCTCTTGTGAACAATATCCACAACAGAAGGGAACACTTCCTAGTGACACGATTACAAATCCTAAAGGGAGTGGAAGTGGCCCAACTTCCCATGTCATGGCGATCATGACCAGGAGTGGCAAGACATTGCAGGGGAGAGATGAGCAAGTAGTCGATGCTGAAGAACTTCAAAATGGGGTCGAAGTTGAAAAAGATAATGTTGCTGAAGTAAAAAAAAATCCAGAAGTTGTGCTAAACCGAGATGAGACTCAAGAAGGGATAAAGGATAAGGCAGAAGGAACATCAACTGTTCTTCCGCCAATTCCTAGACCCCCTCCTCCATTTCCTCAGAGACTTGCGAGAAGAGTAGATGACAGCAAGTTTGAGAAGTTCTACGACATTCTCAAGCAGTTATCAGTGAATATACCTTTCTTGGAGGCTTTCCAAGAAATGCCAGGGTTTGCCAAGTATCTAAAGGATCTGATTACGAAGAAGAGAACCACCAGGAATGAGGTGGTAAATATGACTCACAGGGTTAGCTCTATCATAGCTACAAATCCAATCCAGAAGAAAGAGGACCCAGGAGCATTTACTATTCCGTGCACTATTGGAGTGCGCGACTTCGCTAAGGCATTGTATGACAATGGGGCCAGCATTAATCTAATGCCTCTTGCTATCTATAAACAAGCTGGGTTAGGAATGCCAAGGCCGACAAGCATGAGGTTGCAGATGGCTGACCGATCAATCAAAAGACCAGTCGGTATTGTAGATGATGTAATTGTAAAAGTTGGAAAATTTCACATTTCAGCTGATTTTGTGATCCTTGATTGTGCTGTAGACAAGGAAATCCCTATTATATTGGGGAGACCATTCTTAGCTACTGGAAGAGCTCTTATGGACTCGGAGCGTAATGAAATAAAGTTCTGGGTGAACAACGAGGAAGTTGCTTTTCAAGCTAGTAAGGGGATGAAGTTGCCAACCGAGTATGAGAGCATTTCACTAATCGGTATTGTTGATGAAGTTGATGAGGCTGTTGAGATGAAGATGGAAGAGCAATGCTTAGGTGAAGCACTGGCAGCGATATTGGTGAATTTTGATGGTAATGATATGGAAGGCTTTATGGAGTCGGTGAATGCGTTAGAAGGACGTGGCTCTTACTCATATGCTCCACCAAAACTTTCCCTAGATTTGGAGAATAGACCTACACCTCCTGCAAAGCCATCCATTATCGAACCACCTCAATTAGAGCTCAAACCACTTACGTCGCATTTGAGGTATAAATTTCTTGGCTTGAATAACACTTTACCAGTAATTGTTTCTTCGTTGTTGAATGATGTGCAGGTAGAACAGTTGCTGCAAGTGCTGAAGGAACACAGACAAGCCATCGGTTGGACAATTGCAGACATTCGGGGAATCCCTGCTGGAATTTGTGAGCACAAGATTCAACTAGAAAATGGGACAAAATCGAGTGTGGAGCACCAGCGATGTCTGAATCCATCAATGTAGGAAGTGGTGAAGAAAGAGATAATCAAATGGCTGGACGCTGGGGTAGTATATCCAATTGCCGATAGTTCATGGGTGAGCCCGGTACAATGCGTGCCAAAGAAAGGAGGCATGACGGTGGTCAAGAATGAAAAGAACGAGCTGATTCCAACAAGGACAGTAACCGGATGGAGAGTATGCATGGATTACAGAAAGCTAAATAGTGCCACATGCAAGGACCACTTCCCTATGCCTTTTATTGATCAAATGCTTGATCGGCTAGCCGGAAGGTCCTTCTATTGCTTCCTCGACGGATACTCCGAGTATAATCAGATCAATATAGCTTCGGAGGACCAGGAGAAGACAACTTTCACATGCCCATATGGAACATTTGCTTTCAGTCGAATGCCATTCGGCTTATGCAATGCTCCAGCCACCTTCCAAAGGTGTATGATGTCAATCTTTTCTCATATGGTGGAGGATTTGCTTGAGGTCTTTATGGATGATTTTTCGGTAGTGGGGGAAACTTTTGAGCAATGCCTGAAAAATCTAAAACAAGTGCTAAAGCGGTGCGAAGAGACAAACCTTGTATCAAATTGGGAGAAATGCCACTTCATGGTGGATGAAGGAATTGTGCTGGGACATAAAATCTCCAGGCATGGCATAGAGGTGGATAAAGCCAAAATTGAGATCATCTCCAAGCTCCCTCCACCCACATCCGTAAAAGGTGTCCGTAGCTTTTT
This sequence comes from Nicotiana obtusifolia, assembly GCA_002018475.1. Lineage (NCBI taxonomy): Eukaryota > Viridiplantae > Streptophyta > Magnoliopsida > Solanales > Solanaceae > Nicotiana > Nicotiana obtusifolia. The sequence continues at coordinate 124,031 of MCJB01017640.1, read as the reverse complement.
GGTGCATGCTGGATTTTACAGGCGGTTCATTAAAGACTTCTCAAAGATTGCACACCAAATGTGTAAACTCTTAGAGAAAGATGCCAAGTTCGTCTTTGATGAAAAATGCCTCATAGCTTTTGAAGAACTGAAAACGAAGCTCACCACAGCACCTATCATTGTCACACCTGATTGGTCGCTGCCTTTTGAGCTGATGTGTGACGCTAGTGGTGTAGCTATTGGAGTTATGCTGGGACAAAGACACAATAAGGTGCTTCATCCAATATACTATGCTAGCAAGACACTTAATGGGGCGCAAATGAATTACATTGTAACCGAGAAGGAACTGTTAGCTATTGTGTATGCATTCGAGAAGTTTCGTGCGTATCTACTGGGCTCCAAAGTGATTGTGTATACAGATCATGCTGCTCTCCGTTATTTGATGGCGAAGAAAGATATAAAGCCACGACTAATTCGATGGGTGTTGCTGCTGCAAGAATTCGATTTCGAAGTTATGGATCGCAAGGGAACACAAAACCAAGTGGCAGATCACTTATCTAGACTGGAAGAATCAAGGAGACAAAGCGAAGAACTGGAGATAAATGACTCATTTCCAGATGAACATATACTGATGGTATCAAATTCATTTGCACCGTGGTATGTAGACATCGCCAACTACATTGCCAGCGATCTTATTCCGGAAGGGTTGGAATCATACCAACGGAAGAAGTTCTTGAGGGATTGTCGCAATTATTATTGGGAGGAACCATTCTTATTCCGTGTCTGTGCTGATAACATAATTCGAAGATGCGTACCTGAGGAAGAGATGCTACAGATTCTGAAAGTGTGCCATGACTCACCAGTTGGGGGTCATCATGGGGGTAACAGAACAGCTGCAAAGATTTTGGAGTGTGGGTATTACTGGCCGACTATTTATCAGGATGCTAATCAGTTGGTGAAGTCTTGCGACCAATGCCAACGACAGGGCCCAATCTCGAGGAGGCATGAGATGCCTATGAATTTGATATGGAAATCGAATTATTCGATGTGTGGGGTATTGACTTCATAGGCCCTTTCATAAGCTCATGTGGGATGAAATACATCCTAGTGGCTGTGGACTATGTATCCAAATGGGTAGAAGCCGTTGCCTTACCAAACAACGAAGCTCGGAGTGTGACCGCATTTCTAAAGAAGAATATTTTCACCCGGTTTGGCACCCCGAGAGCCATTATCAGCGATGGAGGTTCACACTTCTGTAACAGAGTATTTAAAGGTCTCCTTGACAAGTATGGGGTTAAGCATAAGGTTGCCACACTCTATCATCCACAATCGAGCAGCCAAGTTGAAGTATCCAATAGGGAGATCAAAAGCATTCTATCAAAGACGGTGAACGCAAATAGGATCGATTGGTCAAGAAAGCTAGATGATGCTCTATGGGCATATCGTACAGCTTACAAGACTCCTATCGGTACATCCCCGTATCGGTTAGTCTTTGGAAAGGCGTGCCATTTACCCGTAGAACTCGAGCATAAGGCTATGTGGGCCTTAAAGAGATTGAACATGGACTGGGTGGAGGCCGGAGCTCTAAGGCTAGCACAGTTAAATGAAATGGAAGAATTCCGTCTTCATGCTTATGAGAGTGCAGCAGTTTATAAAGATCGAATGAAATTCATCCATGATACAAAGATCCTGAAAAGAGAGTTTAAGCCAGGGAACCTGGTGTTGCTGTTCAATTCAAGACTCAAATTATTTTCGGGGAAGCTGAAGTCCAAATGGTCTGGACCATTTAAAGTTGTTAATGTCTCTCCATTTGGAGTTGTTGAATTAGCATCGGAGGATGGGCTTCGAACTTTCAAGGTTAATGGGCAGAGAATCAAGCACTACTTGGGAGTAGATGGAGAAAAACATGTGGTAGAGCAGCTGGCTCTAAAAGATGATCAAATCCCAACTACAGAATGATTGCAGAAGCACCCAAGCATCGTCGTGCCGCGACGTTAAATCAAGCGTTTCATGGGAGGCAACCCATGTGTGGTATCATTAGCTTTTGTCTATGTTGTATTTTTATTTATTTAGAATTCAATATCACATTTGTACTTAGGTCTATTTGAAGGGTTTTCGAATGCAGGAATGTGATGAAAGTATACACGAATTGAAGAGGAGTGTTTGAAACTGCAGAAAAACATCAAGGTGAAAAATGCTGCACAAATGCGATCGCATTTGAGATATGCGAACCGCATTTGTGCCGCAAACTGAAGCAGAAACTTGAGCAAACATATTGGGCAAAAATGCGACGAAGCTTGATAATTTGCGGTTCGCATTTGAGTTATGCGAACCGCATTCTCACCGCAGACAGAGACAGAGAATTCAGCTTACAAGTCTAATGAAAATGCGGTGGAAGCTCCTAATTTGCGGTTCGCATTTGAGTTATGCGAACCACATTTTTACCGCAAACAGAGACAGAGAATTCAGCTCACAAATCTGATGAAAATGCGGTGGAAGCTCCTATTATGCGGTTCGCATTGCAATTATGCGGAACTTAAATCGCCGCATAATTGCCTGGTACGTGTTCGCATTTCATCCTTTTCTAACTCCTTCAATCTAAGTATATATAAAAAAAAAACACAAAAAAAAAGAGAGCGAGAAAACGGAAACAGAGAACGACCTCCGACGAACATCATCGGAAAAGTAAAGAGTTGATTCACCTTTGACCTAAGAGCTACAATCTTCTTCACAAGGTATGTGCATTCTTTGTTCCACCTTAAATTCTTATTTTGAAAGAACTAGGGTTTATAACTCAGTAGAGTTGCTCAAGTCATTGGAATGGAACTAGAAATCTAGGGTTTTCTTGCTTGAGGGATGAACATACGTGGATATTTGAAGGTATTTGCGGTCCACAAACTCAAAATGTGGACCGCAATTTGATCGCATCCCTAAACCCTAGGTATATGAAGAAGATGACATTTGCGGTGATTCTGCGATCGCATAGTCGATATGCGGACCGCAGAGCCACCGCAAACAAGGCCAGAACGTTTGGTTAACATTGGTGAAGTATGCGGTTGAAATTCGATCGCGTATCATGCTTTGCGATGAGTATGCGATCGCACTTGTGTGTATCTACCAGGCTTAAGGTCAAAGACAATCTGCGATGGATTTGCTATTCGCATAGTGGTTATGCGGTTCGCAAAATCCACCGCAGACCAACCTTTACCTATCACACAAAATAATGCGACGTGTTTGCGGTTCGCATAGTGGTTATGCGACCGCAAACCACACTGCATTTCTTTAACTCTTTGGTCATTTCTCCTGTTTTTGTTTTTCTCAAATGATGCTAATGTCACTAACATCTCCCACTTATGCAGATATGGAAGCCAAAAAGCACTCCACAAAGAGAAGGCCATCCGCCGCTTCAACCTCAGAACCACCCAAACGGGCAAGAAAGGAATCAACTGTACCTAACCCCTCCCAGTCTGATGAAGAGGACTGCGTACCGGAAGTTGATTTAATAGCTGAGGCCCGAAGGAAACGGGGTGATGACCTTCAGCTTCGCTTTGGGGTTGAAGGTTCAAGGTCTTTGTTCAGGGAAGCGTTCACAAAGAGATGGATCCTGGGGGAGAAAAAGTTGAGCTTGAATGGGCTTCAGGACCAGTACCCTCATATTCTCGAAAACATTAAAACGAGAAAATGGGAGTACTTCACCACAGACCCAAAGGAGTATAATGAGTCAATGGTCCGGGAATTCTATGCGTCGTATGGAGCTTCACGGACATCGTATCATTGACGCAACCGAATATTCACCGGCATCGTCCACGTTCGAGGGAAGGCTGTGTTTTGTGACAGCGAACATATCAATGACCTCTACTTCCCTGACTGGGAATCAGGCACAGCGGAGTACGATACAAAGTACTCCCACAGAGAGAATGAACGTGGATGGATAGCGTCCATCATTGCTAAGGGGACTCCAGCCTGTATCAGTCCTGGGAAGAAAATTTTCAAAGAAGACCTCACAAGGGAGGCCAAATATTGGCTCAACTTCGTCACCTCCCATTTAATACCCTCCAGGAATGAAACAGATATCAGCATTGAGAAGGCACTTCTCATTGCATGTATAATGACGGGTATTAAAATTGATGTGGGGAGTCTTATCTTCCAGGAAATTGGCATCCGGGCTACTCAGCGGGCCACATCACTTCCTTTCCCAAGTTTGATCACCACCCTCTGCCAAGAGGTGAATGTCCC